>SNQJ01S0011904.1:33454-74968 GCA_010110895.2 Picea sitchensis
CTTCATGGCCATCGACTTCTTTGCTACTCCACCCAATGGTAGGAATAGATCCTTCTGATATAAATAATCTTCCATCTGCATCTTCCATAACTGGTAGTTTTGGCCTTTAAATTTCTCGACCCTAAACTTTCCATCTTCCGACATTGCTCCCACTCGAACCAGGAACCATCTTTTCCTATGAGTTACCTTTTGCTCTAATACCAGTTGTTATAAAAACAAGACCACAGAGAAATAAAATAAAACAAATGCGGAAACAAAACACAGAAGATACACAATACAATAGAGACACAGATTTATGTGGTTCACTCAGTGTGGGCTACGTCCACCAAAGAAATTACCAGGTCCTTCCTTTATTATTATCCAGCAAATGAAGGGATACAACCTACAGCAAAACTCGATTTAACTTCCTGTTCTTTCTCTCACAGAATCCTCTCTCAGAATACAATACTCGCCATAATTCATAGCCGCAATACATTTCCCTCATAACAGAGGGTTGCCTTCTATGGAAAAAAACCCTAACATAATTTCTACCGTTAGATCTACAATCTTATAATGAACGGTCCAGATTTACAATGAAATTACAATACACTTTTACAAGGTAATTTTTCCTTCAGGGGCTTCGCCCCTGGACCCTACAGAGGGGGTACCCCCCCCTGCACTCCCCCGCATGGAAGAGTGTACATACTTCTAGGGTGTAAAGTCTTCATGGGGTATAAACATGGTTGAAAGCAAGGACCTCTGAATCAGGAACATAATCAGGCTCCACAACCAACAATGTTGGCCTGGTGCACTCCTTGCACGGGTCTTCCTCCTGAATCCGGATCTCCTTCAAGTTCACTGGTGTGTTTCCTGCATCTTCTCAATGCACTCTTGCAAAGCTCTCCTATAGAGTGTTCAACAACTCTAAGGTGTTTTCTCCTTCAACAAATCTCCAGAGTGTTCAAAAACTTTAACTGTGCTTTCTCCTACACAGACTTTCCTCTCCAAGGTGTTTAGTAACCTCGAGGCTCCTTTTAAGTCTGAGACTATCCTGGTGTCCCCTCCTAGAACGTCCTCCTTTGAATTTGATTTGGAATTCAAATGCGCACTCCTTGCGCTGGCTCACAGAGTTTTGGATACTCTGTCATGCACTCCTTGAATTTAGCCTAAAGAACCCAGAAATAATCCAACAACATCACAAACAGATAGTGAATTTCATCGTATCCCTACAGATGGAAACATGTTGATACATCTACATCATATGCATACATAACACATAGATAGCATTCAAATGCATTCATAAAACACACAGAAAACTCATAGGCAGGAAAAATTGGTCTTTGTATTAACATGAATGTTTGTTTACAATGGGTGTAGGCTCAGACTGCAACTAAGTCTCGGCTCTCTCCTCTTTGGCTTAAAATGGTTTTTCTGTCAACTCTCAACAACCTCTTCTGGGCATATGTTACAATGATTTATACATGATGGGCTCGACGAGATTTTCCTCCAAGCTACCTTAGTGACATACTATCACAATTAAAATTCCTATCTATTGAGGCAAATTACAATAAATGAAAATCTAGTCTAGATTGGATCTAGATTAGCTTACATCTAGCCATTAAAGGTAACTCTAACTCCTGCCTATACAAAGGAATCAACTCGGCTCTTTCATCCTTTCAACATTTAATTGCAATTAATTACATTTAAAATTTAAAATTAAGGGGAAAATGAGAGGGTTGGCGCCTCTCCCCTCCTTGAATGTGCTTTGATGTGCTGGAATGTTGGCGTATGCTTAGGTGGAGTGATGCTCCTGCATCATACTCCACTACTTGGAAAATCATGAACTCATGCTCATGGCTCCCTTTGCCCCACTGTTGAAATCCCCCTATATCTCAAACTCTTCTTTGGAGTTGTCCTCCTGCTCCTCTAACATGTTTCTACTGTTGCTTCCCTATTTCTCTTGCAGGTCCTCTTCTACTCAGCTTCTCCTTGCTGACAACTTCTTATGCTGACCTCAACATCAACTCTCTTACCTCTTCAATGACCTCTTCCAGCTGATCTACTGGTTGGCTCCTCCTTTCATGCAGACTGCCCTACTGCACCTCCTCATGTTGATAAAGGGGTAGATCATCTTGATCTCCCATGTTGTTTTCTTCTCCTATGGCACTTACTTTCCATTCTATTGTAGATTACAGCTCTGCAGTCTCTTCACTGAGTTGCTGCTCAACTATCTCCTCTGATATATTATCCTCTGTCATCTCCTCTTCTGGTACACTCCCATCTTCCTCTAGCTTCTCCCTAGACTGGTATTCTCCTTCATATGTTTCCAAATTAGCCTGTTAGATGTGCCTGATTTGCACTATCACCCTTCTCTCCAAGGCTTCTGGTTCTTCATATAGATCAGCAAAATCCATGATGTTTGCTTCCTCTTCTGTTGTAGGCTCCAATGTTGCAGTCACCTCCTATTCAGCTTCCTGGATGAAATTTCTGAGCAATTATGTTGAATGCTCTTCTCCTTCTACTGGGGCAGATTATGATGTCTGCTCCTTTTATTCCTCTATAACAGTCCTTGTTGGTTTTCCTTCTGTTGCACCTAAATCCTGTGCAATGGCCTCTGCTGAGCTAATTCGCAGGAATATATGAATTCCCCCAATGATCAGAACACACTTATGATCCTCCTCTAACAACACTCCTTGATGATCTGAACTCCTAGGTGATTTCATCTCTTCTCCCTTTCCCACCTGACAATCTGGGATTTCTCTTCTGCCCTCCTGGCAGTCTATGAGGTCAACTGATTTCATCTCATTTCTCACTTGGCAATTTGAATTTTCATCACTTCTCTCTTGGCAGTTCATGAGATCCTCCATTGATCTCTCTTCTTCCTAATCACTTAGGATTTTTCCAACCTCTGGTTCACATATGTGAACCACTTTCTCCTCTGTGTCACCGAGGGATTCAATTTCCCTTAGCCACCTCCTTACCACCTGTTGTTGCCTCCTGGCCAACAACTTTTGGACATGACATTTTATTTTTTTCTTCATTGGCCATTCATACCTCCAATGTACCTGGGATTCCTGTTGCATCTTCAATGTCATCCTCTCCATTCCTGCTTTGATTTCACTGAGCTCCTTGTCCATTTCTGCTTTTCTTTTCAACTAGAAGTCCTTTCCTTGACCACGCTTATGGACTTCAAAAGCCATTTTATTTCCTTACCTTCAACCCACTTGGTTGTCTGCTTGACTGATGCGATCTTGTAACAATCCTTCACATAGCATTTTCACTCTATCTCCTCCTTCACATGTTGTCTACAGGCAAAATCAAGTTCTGATACCACTTGACACAGACCCCCCTTCTCTCCTCGGGGATTCTCGAACTCCTGGTCTAGGATCTTCCAAACACTAAGTCAAATCAGCTCTTCGGGCCTCCAATATTCCCCTGAATAAATTCACAAAGTTCCTTGATGTCACCCGCAGGTTCAAATTACTCGAATAGCCATTTTATGGTGCCTCTGACGACACCAAATTACGAGTACTAGCTCCTATGATAGAATCTCCTTCATACGACCAAAAACTATGACCTCGGGCCATCTCTCTTCGGGACTTCATGCTTCAGGGCTTTTGAACGCACCTAACCCATTTTTCCCCGAACTCTGAATTGAAGAATTTTCAATAACAAGCACTAGCTCCTCTTATTAGGCCCCTCTCCTCATATGACCTCAGGCTATGACCCGAGGCTAACCTCCTTCGCGACTTTGGGCTTCGACGGTTTTGACTGCAACTGAAGCCTTCTTACCCGAACCCTGAACCGGTGAACTTGCCCGGATGGGATCTACGGCTCTTGTTCCTCCAACAACCAACGACTGTGATCCTCTTCGTGAATTCGGGCTTTGGCGCTTTTTGATGCAACTTACTCCATTTTCCCCAAACTCTGAATCGCTGAAATATCCTGGGCCAGATCTACGGACCATGCTCCTTTTATATCCAATCACTGAGATTTACTTTGGAGCTTTGACATTCGAGAGTTTTGGCTCCTCCTTCCTCTATTACTCCCAAAAAGCGAACCAACGAAGCATTGATCAAACACCAAGTGTCCTATTCCAATGGATGTCCAAGATTACTTTGGCCCCTACCTTTTTTAACACCTTCAAACCTCTGGAGTGCTCCTACTTCGAAGTGTAGGATCTAGTGACACCTGTCCCCGCAAGATCGATGGCCCAGATCTATTTCGTCTCCCGACAACTTCAAGAGTTGTACAACCTTCTGCACCCACTCCTCTTGGATGTTGGATCTCCCACCACATGTCTCTGACTAATGGACGACTGAGATCTTCTTCGCTACTTTAGGCTGTGAGGGTTTTTGAAGCTCGACACTTCGAATCCTCTGAAGTGGATCTTCCCCGAAGTTGACAATAAGCTACCACATAACTCCTCCTAATCAACGGTCAGGATATATTCGTTACTTCGGGCTTTGGCAGTTTTTCACACTCCACCTGCACTTTCCTTCGAAGTACCTTTCTTCCGAAACACACGGATCTTCGTCGCATGTCCTTCTGGATCCGACGGTCCAGATCTTCTTCACAACTTTAGGCTTCAGGATTTTTTCACACTCCACTCCCACTTTTACCCGAAGTTCTCTTTTTTCTAAGTGTGCGGATTTCCGCCACATGTCCCTTCCATATCCAACGGTCTGGACTTACTTCGTGACTTTGGTGCTTTGGCTTCTTCTCCACACAGATCTCCTAGAGATATTTCTCACGAACTCTCTAATCTTCTGCCACCTATCCCTCCGGATGATGGATGGTTCTAACTGGCTTCAAAACTTCAAGACTTCGGTGAGTCCTCACCCCTGTGAACTTAAAGAAAGTTTAAATCTTGTGCACTTACCTAGATCCAATGGTTGTTTTTCCTTCACGCTCAGATCTGATGGCTAGAATCTGTTCCTCCTACTCGACGTGCTCCTCCTTCATCCTATACCCTGATCTGATAGTTCATATCACTTCTGACAACATATATGATGGTTGTTGTAGTTTATCCTCGATTGTGGTTGCACCTTCCTTCAAATGAAGGATTTCTCAATAATTTTCAGATTTTCGGCTTCAGATACTTTGAGTCTCGACTTGTGCTTTTCCTCTTGATCTTGGGACTTGGAACAAGTCTGATTCTGAGCACTCCTTGTGCTTGACCGAGCCTTCAAATGGATGTCTTTCAACACTTTGTCTAAGTGTTGGCCTGGTGCACTCCTTGCACAGGTCTTCCTCCTGAATCTGGATCTCCTTCAAGTTCACTAGTGTGTTTCCTGCATCCACCCAATGCACACTTGCAGAGCTCTCCTACAGAGTGTTCAACAACTATGAGGTATTTTCTCCTTCAACAGATCTCAAGAGTGTTCAGTAACTCTGACTGTTCTTTCTCCTGCACAAACTTTCCCCTCCAAGGTGTTCAGTAACCTTGAGGCTCCTCCTGAGTCTGAGACTATCCTAGTGTTCCCACCTGGCACGTTCTCCTCTGAATTCGATTTGGAATTCAAATGTGCACTCCTTGCACTGGCTCACAGAATTTTGGATGCTATGTCATGCACTCCTTGCATTTATCCTAAAGAACCCATAAATAATCGAGCAACCTCACAAATAGATAGTATATTTGATCTTATCCCTGCATATGGAAACATGTTTATACATCTACAACATATGCATACATAACACACAGATAGGATTCAATTGCATTCATAAAACACATAGAAAACTCATAGGTAGGGAAAACTACTCTTTGTATTAACATGAATGTTTGTTTACAATGGGTGTAGGCTCGGACTACAACTGAGTCTCGACTCTCTCCTCCTTGGCTTACAATGATTTTTCTCTCAACTCTCAGCAGCCTCTATTGGGCATACATTACAATGATTTATGCATGAGGGGATCTATGAGCTTTCCCTCCAAGCTACCTTAGTGACATCCTATCACAATTAAAACTCCTATCTATTGAGGCAGATTACAATAAATGAAAATCTAGTCTGGATTGGATCTAGATCATCTTACAGCTAACCATTAAAGGTGACTCTAACTACTGCATGTACAAAGGCATCAACTCATCTCTTCCATCCTTTCAACGTTTAATTGCAATCAATTACATTTAAAATTTAAAATTGAGGGGAAAATGAGAGGGTTGGCACCTCTCCCCTCCTTGAATGCGCTTTGATGTGTTGGAATGTTGTCGCATGCTTAGGTGGAGTGATTCTCCTGCATCATTCCTATTCATCTTTAACGATTGCATCTATTTTGACATGATTATTAATATCATTAGAAATATGACAAGCATCAGCATCATTCATTTTATCACTTCTATCTGCATTCTTATGAAACACCACATCTCTACTTGCAAACAATTTATGTGAACTGGGATCAAACAATTTCTATGTTTTTTTATCACTACAATACCCAATAAAAACACACTTGATTGATTTTGCATCAAGTTTTCTTTTCTCATCCTTAGGAATATGTGCAAAGGCAGTGGATCCAAACACTCTTAAGTGACCTACATCGGGTTGATAACCATGAAAAACATCAAAAGGAGTTTGAAAATCTAATTTCTTAGTTGGACTTCGATTCTTTAAATAAACAATAGTATTAATGGCTTCTTCCCAAAAACCATTAGAAATGTTTTTAGCTTGAAGCATACTACGAGCACACTCCACCAGTGTTTTGTTCCTTCTCTCAACAACACCATTTTGCTGAGGTGTATGAGGTACTGTAAATTGTTGTTAGATTCCATTAAATTTACAATAAATTTTAAATGCTCTTGATGTATATTCACCACCCTGATCAAATATGAGAATTTTAATACATTTGACTTTCTATTTTTCATCCATATTTCTGAATTCTTTAAAATACTCAAATACATCACTTTTTCTCCTTATGAAATAGACCCAAGTATATCTAGATCTATCATCAACAAAAATAATAAAGTACAAAGCACCACCAAGTGACCTAGTTTGCATAGGTCTCCATACATTAGTATGAATTAATTCAAGTATATCATTTTGTCTTTTCTCTGTATGTATGGGAAACTCATCTCTATGCTTCTTACCAAGTGCACATGCTTCACATTGAAAATTATCATTCTTCGTAACAGGAAGACCTTGTACCATTTTTTTTCTTTGCAATAACATCAAATCATTGTAATTGAGGTGCCCATATCTGTGGTGTCATAACTCTTATGTTGACATTGTTGTGGATGCCAATGCAACATGACAGTTCATTGTCACATCCAACTTATACAATCCACCACCACTGGTACCTATGGAAACAATCATGTAGTGATCCTAGACTTCTTTTACAACACACCTTAACTTACCAAATTCCACTTTTAAATTATTATCAGTGATAGTTGAAACATATATTAAATTATTTTTAATACTAGGAACAACCATTATATCATGAATTTGTCTCAATTTTCCATTAGGTAAGTTCACACTTATTACTCCATAGCCCTGAACTTTATGTGATCTATTATCTCCTAAATAAATGTGTGTGCCATCAATGTTCTCATAGTATTCATCATACCATTCTTTATGACATGACATATGGGATGATGCACCATAATCTATGAACCATGCATTCTCATCATCAGTTTTAGCAAACAATGAAGCTTCAGAAATAACCAACTTAAGATTTTTAAATCCATCATTCACTGAAGTGTCTTTATGCACAAAATTTCCATTATGACTTTTATATATTTGAATGGAATCATGATTTTTTCTTCTATTAAAATATTTAGCAAGATGTCCAAGTTTGCCACAATATTCACATTCAATATTTCTCTTAACATAAGAATCAGGATGTGCCATACCTTTCTGCTTTGCTTGAAACTTGCCTTTGTGCTTGTCCCACGGTTTACCTCTATATAATCGTTTACCTCTTGCGATCAATGCCAAATTTGAGCCACTTGATTCCAGGTCATAATTCGTCATTCTATCTTCCTCTTGAAGAATAATTCCAGCCAATTCATCAAAAGTAGGGGGTGTTGGTCTAGCAGAGAGTGTTGAAATAAAGACTTTATAATCTTGCACTAAATCTTTCAAAATGACAGTTACTAAATCACAACTGGAAACCTTTTCACCAATATCACCCAACTTATCACTTAAATCTTTAATTCAGGATACAAAATTACTTATGTTTTCATTGGCTACCATTTTGATAGATAAAATCTTAGTTTTTAGAAACAAGATCCGGTTTGCATTAGAGGTTTCATACAAAACTTTGAGAACATCCCACATTTCTTTGGAAGTCTTATTGTCTCTCATATGAGGAATTATGTTGTCCTTTATGGACATTCGCAACAACAATTTCGTCTTCATTTCTCGTTTTTCCCAGTCTGGAATTGAGGCAGCAATTGTGGGCTTGGAATCATCTCCTTTCACAATCGTCCACAAAATATATGCTTCAAGCACCGTCATCAACCCTTTATTTCCAATTAACACAATTCTCACCATCAAGTTTGGTGCATTCATTTAGATAAGAATCAACGAGAGGATTTGACATCTTCCACCATAATTAATTCAGCAAGATCAACACAAAAAAAAACTTAATAGAGCTACATTTTACGTCTGGACAAAGTTCTTCAATTATCTCTTCCAGGAAGTATTATTGGCCTTACTGGTCTACTAATTTATGAACACACATTTGTGGACCTCTCTTTCTACCTTCCACATGCATGTTATAGTCCCTCCACGCAAGCACAGTGGGAAGTATACCTCTTTCAAATGATGGATCGTATGCTACGACTTGTATGCAAGCATGGTGGGCAGTATAATCTGTGGAGATTCGACAACCAAACAAATTGTTTATGGTGGTGAGCCCTTCACACATGTCGCAGGCTCAACTACTCTCTTCACACAGGTCGCAACCTTTCACTAGGCGATCACCAAGGAGGTCTATTTATACTAGGTCTCCATGCAACAATGCATCTCTCTTTACAACAGTGATTCCAACAGCGTGCCATACAATCCTAGTCTTGTTATACAATTCTCCTACATGTTCACGACTAGTCTTCTTGTACAAAATGAACAGTCCCATAAATCATTTCTCCTAACTTTCATCATAAATCATAATACCATCATGGAAATTTGTATTATGATCAAACAAAATGATAAATTCACTGAGATAAAGTCTAAGTTTGATAGTTGTGTTATTTTTTTTTGATTTTATATAGTACTACTTTTAAGAGTTTGTTATGAGATTATTTTTTCACCTTTTTATGTTATTTTATTCATTTTAACATTTAAATAAAAATATAGTTAATTGAAAAGTTTACCTAGTATTTGTAAAATAATACTTTCTATTCACAATGAAATGCTTTTAGTATTGATTGTGGTTTCGGTATTATTGATTGAAACAATGATTGTTGTGGAGTTTTGTGGAAATGAATTATGTAGGGGGTTTTGAAACAATGAAATGTGTAGGAGGTTTTGAAATGTATAATATCAAGTGGACACTCCACTCATCATAAAAAATATAAATAACTAAATGATATAAAACTATGATGGTTATTTGAAAAATCACAATATGATTGATAAAACTCAAACTTAACTCAATTGCAGATTCATTAATTCATTTATTTAATAATATAGTAGAATAATGTCAACTGTTGATTTTGCTCTATATTGATTGAATGGAATGAATGCCTATTTATGAATCGATCAAGATAAGGATTGTCATTGATAAGTTTATTTACATTCATATCATTGATTACTGTCGATTGATAAGTTTGTCTACATTCATATCCATTATATAAGGTCACTTTTGTGTATTACATTATTCTAATTAAATTGCTTTGTTAGGTTAGTAGCGACCATATTTCTCACCTATTTTAACATGTGGCGTGGCACTAGTTTTTATTCATAAGTTGTATATGTATGTGTATTAATTAGTTGTTTCCTACGCTCACGTTGTTTTCCAACTTTTCTAAATATGTTAATAATCTCTTCGTAACTTATCTTTGTTTTTCTTTATTAAGCCACCAACTCTATGAGGTTAACATTACTAGGCCAACCTAATATTCGAATCTCTTTGATCCATAGAGAATTACATGGCTATCATATTGTCATTATTTAAATGTTTTAGATGGAGTATTGGCAAGGTAGAGGGCAAAGCTATTTGAAAGCTACTCAAGGTGGCCGCATAAAAATAGATTGGAACCACGCATCTTTCATTTCCACATATAAAAATTAACATTAGTGCATTCAAATACAACAACAGGCAAGTCATTGAGGGAGCTGCTAGTCAACCATGGGGTTTGGATCCACATATACGAGATTCATGGGCTATAAAACCAGATTCTAAGCCATTTAGACCTTAGGACATATTTAACAAGGATGGTGGTCAAGAGATAGTTTAGATAGTGGTGCTCATTGACTAAAGCAATAGAAACAACTATTTCTCTTGGCTTTGCTTCATTTGCCTCCTTTCTATCTCCTATAGCTACATTCACTCCTCTAATAGGTCACGATTGAATTTACATAGGTTATTTCCAATGTTAAGCTAATGATTACATAGGGGTAACTCACAACATAGAAAGGTGACACAACACTATTTTTTCAAGAGTTAAAAGAAATAACTACTATCTACTAACTCAACGCAATTCGTTGAGCTTCTATTGCATTGAAGCACCATATACATATAGTTGAGGAGGAAACTACACGATTTAGAGGAATACAATGGTAGAATTTTAGTTGTATTTCCAGTGAGCTTAGCCTCCCTCACCCTGGACCCCTATATCGATTGAATGAAGGAAAATACAAAGTTAAAACAATACAAATGCAGAGATCATGAACAAAACCTGACATTTGAATGTACACATAGGTGTTTCTTCAATTTTTACCAAACTGGCTTTGTGCGGTCTAACATTCTAACTACTTAGACTCAACTACTCACATGACTTAACGAACCTCATCTTTTGGCTCATGTGATTGGAGTATATGACATGGTCAACGTTGGTAAGATGATGTTACTTACAATGATCTACAACAATTCCAAGGAGGAGATTAGTGGTAACTTCAATTCTCTGATTTGGTTTATAGTTTCTTAGAAGTGTCTGATTGAAGACTTATAGGATTTTATTGATGATAAATTGAATTTAGATCTCAAGGAAATTTACAACATAAACATGTGGAATAAAAAAGAAAAGATTTCAATTCGTTGCATTTTCATGGTGGTAATGTTCTAGGGGTCGTTGTTGTTTGTGTTGCTAGCACGGGGACTTCTAGTTGTCAATGAAGCTAGAATCACAAGATTTCCATCCTCTAAGCTTGTGAGAGACGAAAGGGGCAATGGAAAAAAAATTTCCTATGCAATCCCAAGCTAGGACTATCAAGTTGAAGGAAGAAAGGTTGGCCAACTACTTCTTTCAATTCGGAATTGATTTGATGCCTCAAAGGAAAGGGAGAAACTAACGACCCCATGGCACTAGGAGGAGGAGCACATATACATGTGCATGTAGGTCACCACAAGATGAGGCATCAACTACATTTCCCGTAGACTATAGTATCAATCGACTACGATGAAACTTAGGAAAAAAAAACCATTGCATGTGGCCACTTGGTAATATTTTTAAAATTCGTATTTTTAAATTATTTATGTTGGAACCTCGGGTTTTGATGGTTCATCACACTTATCCTAGAATCATTCGGTTTGGAAATTGACCAACATTTGGAAACAATCGATCAGGCAATCGACCATAAGTCTACATAAGTCATTCGAGTATTCGACTGACCTATTGGTTATACAACCAACTAGTAGTCGAAGACAGTCGGTCGATGGATCGAAAAGACAAGCAATCGACTATGAGTTGGACGCATGGATGGTCGGGTCGAGCAACTTTGATGAGTTGACTAGATTGTGTGGATTTGATGAAGTCAACTCTAACCATTGACAGTTGTATGTGGACAAGATCTTCCCGATTTCAAGTAAGTTGGTTAGATCTTGAGGCTATAAATATAGGACCTAATGGGTCATTATCATATAGTTGAAATGCAAGAAATTATGTACAATATGCATTGTGATTTTTTATCACAATTTGTTGTGCTTCAGTGTTGTAATGGTGTCTTTAGACACCATCAATCTTTGTGAACTTATTCCTATTTGATTATTTTGCAGATTTTGTTATTTGTTTCATCCCAGGTTACACCCAATACCCAACATGGTATCAAAGAAATATACATGAAATAGTTTGAAGGATTTGCAGTAAAGGGAAAGAAAGAGCTAGCGTGCAAGTTGAAAAGACCCCTTTATGGTATAAATCAATCACCAAGTATTTGCTACCAGAAGTTGACACCAACATCCTTAGTTTGGGATTTGTGAGAAGCAAGGTTGGTCACTCTATATATTCCAAGGAAAAAGGTGTGTATTTCATATATGTAGCATTGTATGTCGATGACATGTTGCTAGTTAGAAAAATCAAGGACACAATAAAGGTGGTGAAGAAGAAACTATCCTCCAAATTCGACATGAAGATTATTGGTGCAGAGAAATTAATTCTAGGAATGGATATCAAGAGAGATCGAACAGTTAGAAATCTTTGCTTGAACCAATGGAAATACATTGAAACAATATTGAAGAATTTCAACATGTAGGATTGCAAACCAATCAAGGTTCCAATTCCAATGGGCGAAAAACTAACTGTTGAACAATGTCCAGAGTCATAGGAAGAAATAGAGGACATGGTAAATGTTCCATATGCAAGTGTTGTTGGTATTCTGAAGTATGTGATGGTCTGTACTCGACTAGAAATTTTTCATACAATGGGAGTATTGAGAAGGTACATGTCAACAACTAGGAAAGAGCACTTGACAACTCTCAAGAGAGTGTTCAAGTATTTGTGTGGAACAAAATGTTATGCTATATGCTACCAATGGAAACATGAAGTTGTTAGTGAAACAGAATTACATGGATTTATCAACACTAACTAGGTTGGAGATATGGATTGATGAAGGTCGACCATTAGATGTGTTCAATATGTTCATTGGAGCAATTAGATCGATGAGTAACGAACAAGTAGTCATACAGTTTTCAACAACAGAAGTTGAAAACATCGTAGCCACTCCTGGAAGAAAAGAAGCAGTATGGATACAATGGTTGTGTTCAGATATCTAGTTTGAGAAGAGAGCTATGAAGATAAGTTGTGATAGTCAAAGTGCAATATTCCTAGAAAATAACCTAGCTTATCATTCCAGAATGAAGCATATTGATGTAGAGTATCATTTTGTGAGAGACATGGTGGAAAGAAACAAGGTTCTACTAGATAAAGTAGAAATGTTTGAAAACATAGTAGAATATTTAATCAAGTCTATGAGTGTCATGAAGTTCTCTTGGTGTAGAGAGACAATGTGCATTGCTACACTAGGTCTGTGAAATTATGTTCATGTTCTCCTATATCAAAAAAGAATACAATAAGTGGGATATTGTTGGGTTGTTACATTCTTTGCAGTGAAAGAACAATCATTCGTTTGTCTAGTCAAAGTGGATCGACTAGGAGATAAATCAGTCAACAAGTCAAGTTGAGTCAATGGTTAAGTCAAAGTTTGAAGTGATCGACCATGAAGTCAGAAGTCGAAGTGATCGATGGGAAAGATGAAAGTTCAGTCAATAAATGGTTTCCGTACGGTCAAGTGGCAATCAAATGAATACCTACTGGAGGTTTATTTATAAACATACTGAAGTCGATTGTAAAATAATCCTGGGATTCCTGAGATTTATAGCCAATAATCTATGTGGATATGTAACCATTTTTGGGTGACATGATTTAGGGTTTTGCATCCTACAAAGGCTATAAATAAGGTGCATTGTAATTGTCTTAAGTTGAAGTTCATGAGAACTGTTGTTGGTCATGTAGAGGTAAGCCAATTTGGCTACAAGGTTGTTCTTGTGTAAAGAAAGAGAGTATGATGGAAATTGTGCCTTAGGTGTATGTTATCACCTACCCTAGGGATAACTAAGGATATCATTTCTCGAGGCCCATAGGTCCTAGACATGGAGTACCAGGAGGTAGATGGATTCAACATGGCCCTGGAGGGCCCCTCTTTTCTTCAAGTGCAATCCATTTATCAGCAGCAACAGTATCCATCCCAGCAGCTTGATCCTAAAGTAGCAGTAAGTCTTGCTCCATGAGGTAATGACTCTGGGTATCATGGTATGAGCCACTCTGATTCTTGAAGCACTTGAATATGTTGCATTGAATTCTCCTTCATTTCATAATGTTTTCTTGGAAATCATGCTCTTTAACTTGTTCATACATGGAAGGGTGACATGATGCCCTAGTAAGTTGATCTCCCTTTAGGATGGGTTTCCATTGGGTGGGTCTATGAAAGGTCATCCTCTGTTCCTTCCATACTTATCACTTTTTGTCTTTACTCCTCTCATTTCCCCCTACCTTTGTTCGGGCAATCTGATTTTTCACACTAGGAAGGGTTGTACCTTGCCTTGTGGGAAGAAGGGGCTAAAGGCCCAGAGGGTAAAAGTAGTTGGCAAGAGTTAAAATCCAAAAAATGAAGCCTTTGAGATGCCTCACCCAGGGATTCCCGAGAAAGTAGTAAAAATATTCTTAGTAAGAAAAGGGAACCCATAAGATAAATAAACACTCAAGGTATTAGTTGGTGGATGGGAGCTCTCATCATGAACCGACCTATTATGACCATGGGCATGTAGCGGTATGACACTACCATCTATATGGTCACCAATCAAGGGTAGTGGCTCTTGGTCGCATAGCCAAGAGAAAGGGGGTCTCCTCATGAGACAGCCTTCTCATATCCATGAAATGCTTGTGGATAAGGTTGTCACCTCTGGTCACCAAGCCAGGACAGTGTCTGTCACATCTTCCCTTGAAGCATAAAAGAAAAATATCAAAAGAAATGAAGCTAAGAATAAAAGGCATTGAATGGGATAGGAAAAAATGGAATCTATGACAAGGTGCAACTTGCCCTCTACAAAGGCACCCACATGTAAGATCTACATTTCCCTATTATCACTGCATCTCATGCCAAAATACTTACCCCGCGCCACCTCACACACTTACATGACCTAGATTGGTCCTCACCTGGGAAACACCCCAAACTTAAGGAGAATTATCTCAATAGGACACCCTGAGACCTTCTCCAAACCCAACTTGTTAAATTACATAACATCTTTGAACATTTTTCTGGGTAAAGGGGGGTTTGATGCACATGTTTGGGTACTATAATTATTTGATTTGATTTACATGTTATGATCCCTGTGACTTATGAACCCATGGAGGGTGTACTTGTTGTTGTTGCAAGACTTTTCCTAGTGGACAGTTACACACGAGGAACTGATTAACTCAGACATCCATGGGGCTGAAAGCCCACAGATGGATGTTGTAACCTCAGCCAGGGGTAAGAAGACATCAGTGACTTGCACCAGGAAGAAAGAAGGATGTTTCCCTTGGAGACACTATGATAGACCTAAACTCATGGGGATATTTCTCTTCCACCTGGACTTTGACCTTTGAGAGCCCATGACGTCACCATTATGACATTGGACATCATCTAGAGCTAGGGTTTGCATATTGAGGGAAGTTGTGAGTTGGTTGGCACATATGGGCATCATCCGGGGATTTTGGAGGCCATACGTTCTGGATCTGGAGCCCAACATTCCACTTTAGGGTCTCAACCTCACCCTAGAAGGGAATGGAATCACCCTTGGAGATGATTTCAGGGGTTAATTATTTTATTTATGTAAAAAACTGGATTTTGATGTAATTTGGCCAAGTCGGACTTTATTTGACCTAAAATTAATTAAAGGTCATTGGTTTTGTATAAATAGAAAGAAAGTGCTCTCATTTTTTCATCATGACTCATCACACACTAAGTCTAGTCTGAAATTTGCGCCCTATTTGGGAGTTATTGACTGAAATAGGGAGGCACACTTATCTTGGAGGCTAAAATTTGCAACTTGGTTCATTTCTTGGTGAAGTTTCTTGACAATTTAGGTTTTATTGCTTGATTATTCTTGGTGAAGTTTCTTGACAATTTAGGTTTTATTGCTTGATTATTCTTGGTGAAGTAAGTAAATCTGCAATCCTTCGCTTCATTTGAATGTTTATGGTATATTTTCTTATTCATGTTAAAGATTAAAAAATTGCTTGCTTGACAAACCCTAGGAGTAAAGGACTTAAGTTACTACTTCTTTGCGCTTCATTTGCTAGACTTTAGTAAGGTGGTTTAAATTAGATAAACTTCTAAATCCCTAAATACTAGCCCTCTAGAAACTATTATCTAGTTATTGTTGTTCTTATTACTTTTTCAATAGTCTAAGGAAAGAAGATTTGCTAGGGCCTAAAATTGTTTACTTTCTAGTGAATTTATATTTAGGGTTTGGATGTTTGAGGCCTTGAAGTTCCAACACCTCTTCCATCCACGTCTTCTCCTTAGACAAGTATAATCATTGTTGATGCTACCTCCAAGTAAAAACCATCACCTATTGACACCATTACCCATAAAGGCACTAGTCTACTCACTCTAGTGAATGATTGATCAAATAAACATTCAAACCTTCTTCCTTGAAGCTTTTTCTAACTTCTTCTAACCCTAAACTAGAATAATTCATTAGCTAACTTCTTGCTGTTTCAAATAACTGCTACTAATTTTCTGTATACACCTACATAACTTGCACCTAACTCATTCAGAAATTGCTTGTGAGAATTGTCAAACAATCTACTAGATAAATGCTAAGTTTATATGGTGTTTTCTTGCAATTATGAGAAACATAACTTCTTGTTGTTACAAAATATTGCTACAGCCATCTATCTGCATCAAATTCTGTGCAAAATTAACATTTAAGGCTAGCCGGACATTGCCAAATTTGCTTGTGACAATTAATTATCATTCTGCCTAGTTAAAGCTACATTTTCTTGTCTTTTTCAAGCAATTTCAAGGAATATTCTTTGCAGTTGTTACAAAATACTTATTGTTGTTGTAAACTATTACATTGCTGCAATTGTATATCAACTAGCTTATTTTTCAAAGGTTCATGGTCTTATGAGGCACTAACATCATTTTTGTACTTGAAATTTGTCATATTTTCTTTGTTGTCTTGTTCTGGGCAGGTACACTCCATTTTTTACCGTTGCTTCATCCATTAATGACCTTAAGAAACTTTTGACTTGAGTGACCAATGAGAGGGGGATTGTATTGCATCCTTGCCTTATTAGTATCATCCCTTTATGTCACTGGGGACGTCTCCCCTGAGGTAACTTTGATATACTCCTAAACAGAAAGGGGTTTCTTATTAAGATGACAATGATAGGTCACCCTCTGTTATGTCAATCTTGCTTCACTTTCCTTGGGCTTAGGGAAAGTACAGATTATGAGATAACAATGTAGACCAAGTTTAGTCATGTAGATCTTATTTTGAATGAATAAGAAAACAAGAGAGAAATACGCTCAAGGAATGTTGGTTTTCCCATTTGTATTTCCAGGGTAAAATATCAATGTTTTGTGTTTGTCATTTATTTTCTTGTTTAAATATGTCTTATCTTTTCTTAGCAGGTTTAGTGTGGATGTCTATTTCCCCAAACTAAGGATGTTGGTGTCAACTTCTGGTAGCAAATCCTTGGTGATTGATTTATACCATAAAGGGGTCTTTTCAACTTTCACGCTAGCTCTTTCTTTCCCTTTACTGCAAATACTTCAGGCTATTTCATGTATATTTCTTCTTCCAAGTCCCATGAAATGAAGCCCCTGAATCTAATATTCAAGATTCAGTGATATTATCTAAAGAAAGAATCAAAGCATCTTGTAACACATCACCTCTTACATTTGCTTCTTGATTTTTCTCATGATGTTCATCTCTTTATTTCTTTGGAGCACTACAGTCTTTATTCATATGTCTTTTCTTCCCATAATTCCATCACTCTATAGTTCCTAGTCTTGATTTGGATCTGCCCTTCCTAGAATTCCCATAGTTCCCTGAACTCTTTCCTCTATCATTTTGTCTTCCCCTGTTCTCCACGGTCAACGCATTACCTGATGTCTCACTTGTGATTTTCTGTCGCATTTCCTTGCTAAGGATAACACCAACAACATCATCAAATTTCAAAGTGTTTGAACCAGAGACAGAGTTACTTATAGCCATGAGCAAGTCGTTTCAGCTTTATAGCAATGAGCACAAGATTAGAAGAAACCTAACCTCATCATCAAAGTCCACTTTTACATAACTTAGCTGAATAGTAACCATATTAAATTCATTTAAATGGTCGGCAACAAACCCACCTTCTGACATCTTCATATTAAATAATAGCTTCATTAGAAATACATTATTGGAGGTTGAGGGTTTTTCATATAGTTTAGCCAATGTCTTCATCAAATCCTCCGTTGTATTTTCTTTCGAAATATTGAAGGCCATCGACACTGCTAGACACAACTGTATCGTTCCTAGTGTCTTTTTTTCAAGAACCTCCCATTTTTCATCCTTCATACTCGCCGGTTGTTTTTTTTTTACGCCCAATAGTAGGTAAAGGTCCTTCTGATATAAATAATCTTCCATTTGTATCTTCCATAACTGGTCGTTTCGGCCATTAAATTTTTCAAGCCTAAACTTTCCATCTTCTACCATTTCTCCCACTTGAACCAGGAACCCTCTTTTCCTACGAGTTACCTTTCACTCTGATACCAATTGTTAGAAAAAATAGAATCGTAGAGCAATAAAACAAAATAAAATGTGGAAATAAAACACAAAAGATGCATAGTACAATAGAGACACAGATATATGTGGTTCACCCAGTGTGTGTTGTGTCCACTAGAGAAATTGTCAAGTCCTTCCTTTATTATTATCCAGCAAGAGAAGGGATACAACCTACAACACACCCGTTGTAACTTCATCTACTTTCTCTCATAGTATCATCTCTCAGAACGCAATATTAATGCATGTACACATAGTCGCAACACAATTATCTCATACATAAAAGAGAGTTTCCTTCTAGGGAAAAAATCGCTAACATAACTTCTACTGTCATATCTACAACCTTATAATGAACGGTCAAGATGTGGGGGAGCAAGCCCCCCCACACCCCACCATCAAGAAATGAGATCTTAACACAAATGAAACAAGACTTATGAATCAGGAAGATAATCAGAATCCACAATCAATATCTCATAGGCTAGTTGCCATTGGGCCTCATCAAAAGATGTTATCCCACTTCAAAAAAATAGGGGAAATGCCAATAAGATTATTGGAAGGTAATACTTCAAAACTACACTAGAAAGGGTTTTCCATCCCATTCGAAGAAATACTTTGAACATCCTTAAGGACATGTACTCAAACAAAAGTCCCACAAGCTCTAAATGGGATTTTAACCTTGAGCGTTTGGAATCCCATTCGAAGGATTTTCTCCACATTGGAATTTGGCCTATGGCCACACCAATATCCATAAACAATTCAGACTTGATTTGGCCCATGCCATCCAGATTCAAATGCATCACACAATGCTAAAGGGCCTAACATAAATTCAAATGCAATGTACTAAGCAATTTCGAAATACAGAGGTGTATAGCCTATAAATGTAGTCTACTTCACACATTAAGCTCTAATGCATCCTAACATTTTGAATGTATAAGTGAATTCAAGCCAATAAAAGTATAAGGCTAATAAAATCCCATAGAGGTGTGCATCTAATTATTGAAACCTAGCTAAACATGCAACATATCAAACATCTATGAATTCATCATACCATTCTTTATGACATGACATATGGGATGATGCACCATAATCTATGAACCATGCATTCTCATCATCAATTTCAGCACACAATGCAGCTTCAGAAATAAACAACTTAAGGTTTTTAAATCCATCATTCATTGAAGTGTCTTTATGCACAAAATTTCCATTATGCCTTTCATATATTTGATTGGAATCCTGATTCTTTCTTCTATTAAAATATTTAGCAAGATGTCCGAGTTTGTCACAATATTCACATTCAATATTTCTCTTAACATAAGAATTAGGATGTGCCATATCTTTTTGTTTTGCTTGAAACTTTCCTTTGTGCTTCTCCCACGATTTACCTCTATATAATCATTTACCTCTTGCAATCAATGCCAAATCTGAGCCACTTGATTCCAGGTCATAATTTGTCATTCTCTCTTCCTCTTGAAGAATAATTCCAGCCAATTCATCAAAAGTAGGGGGTGTTGGTCTAGCAGAGAGTGTTGAAATAAAGACTTTATAATCTTGCACTAAATCTTTCAAAATGACAGTTACTAAATCACAATTGGAAACCTTTTCACCAATATCACCTAACTTGTCACTTAAATCTTTAATTCGGGATACAAAATTACTTACGTTTTCATTGGCTTCCATTTTTATAGATAAAAGTTTAGTTTCTAGAAATAAGATTTGGTTTGCATTAGAGGTTTCATACAAAACTTTGAGAACGTCCCACGTTTCTTTGGAAGTCTTATTGTCTCTTATATGAGGAATTATGTTGTCCTTTATGGACATTCGCAACAACACTTTCGTCTTCATTTCTCGTTTTTCCCAGTCTGGAATTGAGGCAGCAATTGTGGGCTTGGGCTCATCTCCTTTCACAATCGTCCACAGAATATATGCTTCGAGCACCGTTATCAACTTAAATTTCCAATTAACATAATTCTCACCATCAAGTTTGGTGCATTCATTTAGATAAGAATCAGTGAGAGGATTTGACATCTTCCACCACAAATAATTCATCAAGATCAACACAAAAAAAACTTAATAGAGCTACTTTTTACATCTGGACAAAGTTCTTCAATTATCTCTTCTAGGAAGTATTGTTGGCCTCATTGGTTTACTGGTTTATGAACACACATTTGTGGACATCTCTTTCTACCTTCCACGTGCAGGTTATAGTCCCTCCACGCAAGCATGATGGGAAGTATACCTCTTTCAAATGACGGATAGTATGCTACAGCTTGTATGCAAGCATGGTGGGCAATATAATCTGTGGAGATTCGACAACCAAACAAATTGTTTATGGTGGTGAGCCTTTCACACAGGTCGCAGGCTCAACTACTCTCTTCACACAGATCGCGGCCTTTCACCAGGCGGTCACCAAGGAGGTCTCTTTATACTAGGTCTTCACGCAACAATGCATCTCTCTTTACAACACTGATTCCAGCAGCGTGCCATACAGTCCTAGTCTTGTTATACAATTCTCCTACATGTTCACGACTAGTCTTCTTGTACAAAATGAATAGTCCCATAAATCATTTCTCCTAACTTTCATCATAAATCATAATACTATCATGGAAATTTGTATTATGATCAAACAAAATGATAAATTCACTGAGATAAAGTCTAAGTTTGATAGTTGTGTTTATTTTTTTTCGATTTTATATAGTACTACTTTTCAGAGTTTGTTATGAGATTATTTTTTCACCTTTTATGTTATTTTATTCATTTTAACATTTAAATAAAAATATTGTTAATTGAAAAGTTTACCTAGTATTTGTAAAATAATACTTTCTATTTACAATGAAATGCTTTTAGTATTGATTGTGGTTTCGATATTATTGATTGAAACAATGATTGTTGTGGAGTTTTGTGGAAATGAATTATGTAGGAGGTTTTGAAACAATGAAGTGTGTAGGAAGTTTTGAAATGTATAATATCAAGTGGACACTCCACTCATCATAAAAAAATAAAAATAACTAAATGATATAAAACTATGATGATTATTTGAAAAAATACAATATGATTGATAAAACTCAAACTTAACTCAATTGCAGATTCGTTAATTCATTTATTTAATAATATAGTAGAATAACGTCAACTATTGATTTTGCTCTATATCGATTGAACGGAATGAATGCCTATTTATGAATCGATCAAGATAAGGATTGTCATTGATAAGTTTATTTACATTCATATCATTGATTATCGTGGATTGATAAGTTCGTCTACATTCATATCCATTATATAAAGTCACTTTTGTGTATTACATTATTGTAATTAAATTTCTTTGTTAGGTTAGTAGCGACCATATTTCTCACCTATTTTAACATGTATCATGGTGCTAGTTTCTATCCATAAGTTGTATATGTATGCATATTAATTAGTTGTTTCCTACGCTCACGTTGTTTTCCAACTTTTCTAAATATGTTAATAGTCTCTTTGTAACTTATCTTTGTTTTGCTTTATTAAGCCACCAACTCTATGAGGTTAACATTACTAGGCCAACCTAATATTCGAATCATCCACTTAGAATCTCTTTGATCCATAGAGAATGACATGGCTATCATATTGTCATTATTTAAATGTTTTAGATGGAGTATTGGCAAGGTAGAGGGAAAAGCTATTTGAAAGCTACTCAAGGTGGCCGCATAAAAATAGATTGGAACCACGCATCTTTCATTTCCACATATAAAAATTAACATTAGTGCATTCAAATACAACAACACGCAAGTCATTGAGGGAGTTGCTAGTCACCCATGGGGTTTGGATCGACATATACAAGATTCATGGGCCATAAAACCAGATTCTAATCCATTTAGACCTTAGGACATATTTAACAAGGATAAGGGTCAAGAGATAGATTAGATAGTGGTGCTCATTGACTAAAGCAATAGAAACAACTATTTCTCTTGGCTTTGCTTTATTTGCCTCCTTTCTGTCTCCTATAGCTACATTCACTCCTCTAATAGGTCATGATTGAATTTACATAGGTTATTTCCAATGTTAAGTTAATGATTACATAGGGGTAACTCACAACATAGAAAGGTAACACAACACTATTTGTTCAAGAGTTCAAAGAAATAACTACTATCTACTAACTCAACACAATTCATTGAGCTTATATTGCATTGAAGCACCATATACATCTAGTTGAGGAGGAAACTGCACGATTTAGAGGAATACAATGGTAGAATTTTAGTTGTATTTCCAATGAGCTTAGCCTCCCTCACCCTGGACCCCTATATCGATTGAATGAAGGAAAATCGAAAGTTAAAACAATACAAATGCAGAGATCATGAACAAAACCTGACATTTGAATGTACGCATAGGTGTTTCTTCAATTTTTACCAAACTGGATTTGTGTGGTCTAACATTCTAACTACTTAGACTCAAATACTCACATGACTTAACGAACCTCATCTTTTGGCTCATGTGATTGGAGTATATGACATGGTCAACGTTGGTAAGATGATGTTACTTACAATCATCTACAACAATTGCAAGGAGGAGATTAGTGGTAACTTCAATTCTCTGATTTGGTTTATAGTTTCTTAGAAGTGTGTGATTGAAGACTTATATGATTTTATTGATGATAAATTGAATTTAGATCTCAAGGAAATTTATAACATAAACATGTGGAATAAAAAGGAAAAGATTTCAATTTGTTGCATTTTCGTGGTGGTGATGTTCTAGGGGTGATTGTTGTTTGTGTTACTAGCACGGGGACTTCTAGTTGTCAATGAAGATAGAATCACAAGATTTCCATCCTCTAAGCTTGTGAGAGACGAAGAGGGAAATGGAACAATTTTCTCCTATGCAATCCCAAGCTGGGACTATCAAGTTGAAGCAAGAAAGGTTGGCCAACTACTTCTTTCAATTCGGAATTGATTTGATGCCTCAAAGGAAAGGGAGAAAATAAAAACCTCATGGCACTAGGAGGAGGAGTACATATACATGTGCATGTAGGTCACCACAAGATGAGGCATCAACTACATTGACCGTAGACTATAGTATCAATCGACTACGATGAAACTTAGGAAAAAAAACCATTACATGTGGCCACTTGGTAAGCTTTTTAAAATTTGTATTTTTAAATTATTTGTGTTGGAACCTCAGGTTTTGATGGTTCATCACAGTTATCCTAGAATCATTCAGTTTGGAAATTGACCAACAACTGGAAACAATCGATCAGGCGATCAACCAGAAGTCTACATAAGTCATTCGAGTATTCGACTAGCCTATTGGTTAGACAACCAACTAGTAGTTGAAGACAATCGGTCGATGGATCGAAAAGGCAAGCAGTCGACTATGAGTTGGACGCATGGATGGTCGGGTCAAGCAACTTTGATGAGTTGACTAGATTGTGTGGATTTGATGAAGTCAACTCTAACCATTGACAGTTGTATGTGGACAAGATCTTCCAAATTTCAAGTAAGTTGGTTAGTTCTTGAGGCTACAAATAGAGGACCCAATGGATCATTATCATATAGTTGAAATGCAAGAAATTATGTACAATATGCATTGTGATTTTTTATCACAATTTGTTGTGCTTAAGTGTTGTAATGGTGTATTTAGACACCATCGATCTTTGTGAACTTATTCCTATTTGATTATTTTGCAGATTTTTTTATTTGTTTCATCCCAGGTTACACCCAATCCCCAACATGGTATCAAAGAAATATACATGAAATAGCCTGAAGGATTTGCAGTAAAGGGAAATAAAGAGCTAGCACGCAAGTTTAAAATACCCCTTTATGGTATAAATCAATCACCAAGGATTTGCTACCAGAAGTTGACACCAACATCCTTAGTTTGGGATTTGTGAGAAGCAAGGTTAGTCACTCTATATGTTCCAAGGAAAAAGGTGGGTATTTCATATATGTAGCATTGTATGTTGATGACATGTTGCTAGTTAGAAAAATCATGGACGCAATAAAGGAGGTGATGAAGAAACTATCCTCCAAGTTCGACATGAGGATTATCGGTGCAGTGAAATTAATTCTAGGAATGGATATCAAGAGAGATCGGATAGTTAGAAAGCTTTGCTTGAACCAATGGAAATACATTGAAAAAATATTGAAGAATTTCAACATGTAGGATTGCAAACCAGTCAAGGTTCCAATTCCCGTGGGCGAAAAACTAACTGTTGAACAGTGTCCAGAGTCATAGGAAGAAATAGAGGACATCGTACATGTTCCATATGCAAGTGTTGTTGGTATTTTGAAGTATGTGATGGTCTGTACTCGACTAGACATTTCTCATCCAATGGGAGTATTTAGCATGTCGACACCTAGGAAGGAGCACTTGACAACTGTCAAGAGAGTGTTCAAGTATTTGTGTGGCACAAAATGTTATGCTATATGCTACCAATGGAAACATGAAGTTGTTAGTGAAATAGAATTACATGGATTTATCAACACTAACTAGGTTGGAGATATGGATTGGTGAAGGTCGACCATTGGATGTGTTCAATATGTTAATTGGAGCAATTAGATCAATGAGTAAACAACTAGTCATACATTTTTCAACAAAAGAAGTTGAAAACATGGTAGCCACTCCTGGAAGCAAAGAAGCAGTATGGATACAATGGTTGTGTTCAATTATCTGGTTTGAGAAGAGATCTATGAAGATAAGTTGTGATAGTCAAAGTGCAATATTTCTAGAAAAGAACCCAACTTATCATTCCAGAATGAAGCATATTGATGTAGAGTATCATTTTGTGAGAGACATGGTGGAAAGAAACAAGGTGCTACTAGATAAAGTAGACATGTTTGAAAACATAGTAGAATATTTAATCAAGTATATGAGTGTCGTGAAGTTCTCTTGGTGTAGAGAGACAATGTGCATTGCTACACTAGGTCTACGAAATTATGCTCATGTTCTCATGTATCAAAAAAGAATACAACAAGTGGGAGATTGTTGGGTTGTTACATTCTTTGCAGTGAAAGAACAATCATTCGTTTGTCTAGTCAAAGTGGATCGACTAGGAGATAATTCAATCAACAAGTCAAGTCGAGTCAATGGTTAAGTAAAAGTTTGAAGTGATCGACCATGAAGTCAGAATTCGAAGTGATTGATGGGAAAGATGAAAGTTCAGTCGATAAATGGTTTTCGAGAGGTCAAGTGGAAACCGAATGAATACCTACTGGAGGTTTATTTATAAACATACTGAAGTCGATTGTAACATAATCTTGGGGTTCTTGAGATTTGTACCCAATAATCTTTGTGGATATATAACCATTTTTGTGTGACATGATTTAGGGTTTTGCATCCTGTAAAAGCTATAAATAAGGTGCATTGTAATTGTCTTAAGTTGAAATTTATGAGGACTGTTGTTGGTCATGTAAATTTAATCCAAATTGGCTACAAGGTTCTTCTTGTGTAAAGAAAGAGTATGATGGCAATTGTGCCTTAGGTGAATTTTATCCCCTACCCTAGGGATAACTAAAGATATCACTTCTCGAGACCAACAGGTCCTAGACATGGAGTACCAAGAGGTAGATGGATTCAACATGGCCCTGGTGGGCCCCTCTTTTCTTCAAGTGCAATCCATTTATCAACAACAACAATATCCATCCCGCCAGCTTGATCCTAAAGTAGCAGTAAGTCTTGCTCCATGAGGTAATGACTCTGGGTATCATGGTATGTGCCACTTTGATTCTTGAAGCACTTGAATATGTTGCATTGAATTCTCCTTCATTTCATAATGTTTTCTTGGAAATCATGCTCTTTAACTTGTTCATACCTGGAAGGGTGACATGATGCCCTAGTAAGTTGATCTCCCTTTAGGATGGGTTTCCATTGGGTGGGTCTATGAAAGGTCATCGTTTGTTCCTTCCATACTTACCAATTTTTGTCTGTATTCCTCTCATTTCCCCCTACCTTTGTTCAGGCAATGTGATTTTTCACACTAGGAAGGGTTGTACCTTTCCTTGTGGGAAGAAGGGGATAAAGGCCCAGAGGGTAAAAGTAGTTGACAAGAGTTAAAATCCAAAAAATGAAGCCTTTGAGATGCCTCGCCCAGGGATTCCCGAGAAAGTAGTAAAAATATTCTTAGTAAGAAAAGGGAACCCATAAGATAAATAAACACTCAAGGTATTAGTTGGTGGATGGGAGCTCTCATCATGAACCGACCTATTATGACCATGGGCATGTAGCAGTATTACATTACCATCTATATGGTCAAAAATCAAGGGTAGTGGCTCTTGGTCGCATAGCCAAGAGAAAGGGGGTCTCATCATGATCCAACCTTCTTATATCCATGAAATGATTATGGATAAGGTTGTCACCTCTGGTCACCAAGCCAGGACAGTGTCTTTCAACTCTTCCCTTGAAGCATAAAAGAAAAAGATCAAAAGAAATGAAGCTAAGAATAAAAGGAATTGAATGGGATAGGGAAAAATGGCATCTATGACAAGGTGAAACTTGCCCTCTACAAAGGCACCCACATGTAAGATCTACATTTCCCTATTATCATTGCATCACATGCCAAAATACTTACCCCATGCCACCTCACACACTTACATGAACTAGATTGGTCCTCACCTGGGAAACACCCCAAACTTAAGGAGGATTATCCCAATAGGACACCCTGAGACCTTCTCCAAACCCGACTTGTTAAATTACATAACATCTTTGAGCATTTGTTTGGGTAAAGGGGGGTTTGATGCACATGTTTGGGTACTATAATTATTGGATGTGATTTACATGTTATAATCCATGTGACTTATGAACCCATGGAGGGTGTACTTGTTGTTGTTGCAAGACTTTTCCTAGTGGACAAGTACACACAGGGAATGATTAGCTCAGACCTCCATGGGACTGAAAGCCCACGGATGGATGTTGTAAACTCAGCCAGGGGCAAGAAGACATCAGTGACTTGAACCAGGAAGAAAGAAGGATGTTTCCCTTGGAGACACTATGACAGACCTAAACTCGGGTGGATCTTTCTCTTCCACTTGGACTTTGACCTTTGAGAGCCCATGATGTCACCATTATGACACTAGACGTCATCTAGAGCTAGGGTTTGCATATTAAGGGAAGTTGTGAGCTTGTTGGCACGTATGGGAATCATCCCGGGATTTTGGAGGCTAGACGTTTTGCATCTGGAGCCCAACGTTCCACTTTAGTGGCTCAACGTCACCCTAGAAGGGAATGACATCACCCTTGGAGATGATTTCAGGGGTTAATTATTTTATTTATGTAAAAAACTGGATTTTGATGTAATTTGGCGAGGCTGGACTTTATTTGACCTAAACTTAATTAAAGGTCATTGGTTTTGTATAAATAGAAAGAAAGTACTCTCATTTTTTCATCATGACTCATCACACACTAAGTCTAGTCTGAAATTTGCACCCTATTTGGGAGTTATTGACTGAAATAGGGAGGCAAACTTATCTTGGAGGCTAAAATTTGCAACTTGGATCATTTCTTGGTGAAGTTACTTGACAATATAAAGTTTTATTGCTTGATTATTCTTGGTGAAGTAAATAAATTTGCAATCCTTCATTTCATTTGAATGTTTATGGTATATTTTCTTATTCATGTTAAAGATTAAGAAATTGCTTGCTTGACAAACCCTAGGAGTAAAGTACTTAAGTTACTACTTCTTTGCGCCTCATTTGCTAGACTTTACTAAGGTGATTTAAATTAGATAAACTTCTAAATCCCTAAATATTAGCCCTCTAGAAACTATTATCTAGTTATTTGTGTTCTTATTACCTTTTCAATAGTATAAGGAAAGAAGATTTGCTAGGGCCTAAAATTGTTTACTTTCTAGTGAATTTATCTTTAGGGTTTGGATGTTTGAGGCCTTGAAGTTCCAACACCTCTTCCATCCACGTCTTCTCCTTAGACAAGTATAATCATTGTTGCTTCTACCTACAAGTAAAAACCATCACCTATTGACACCATTACCCATAAAGGCACTAGTCTACTCACTCTAGTGAATGATTGATCAAATAAACACTCAAACCTTCTTCCTTGAAGCTTTTGCTAACTTCTGCTAACCCTAAACTAGAATAATTCATTAGCTAACTTGTTGTTGTTTCAAATAAGTGCTACAACCATACTAAATCATACTAACTTGTTGCATACACCTACATAACTTGCACCTAACTCATTCAGAAATTGCTTGTGAGAATTGTCAAACAATCTACTAGATAAGTGCTAAGTTTATATGGTGTTTTCTTGCAATTATAAGCAACAGAACTTGTTGTTGTTACAAAATATTGCTATATCCATCTATCTGCATCAAATGTTGTGCAAAATTAACATTTAAGTCTAGTCGGACATTGCCAAATTTGTTTGTGACAATTAATTATCATTCTGCCTAGTTAAAGCTACATTTTCTTGTCTTTTTCAAGCAAATTCAAGGAATATTCTTTGCAGTTGTTACAAAATACTTATTGTTGTTGTAAACTATTACATTGCTGCAATTTTATATCAGCTAGCTTATTTTTCAAAGGTTCATGGTCTTATGAGGCACTAACATCATTTTTGTACTTGAAATTTGTCATATTTTCTTTGTTGTCTTGTTCTGGGCAGGTACACTCCATTTTTCACCGTTGCTTCGTTCCTTAAAGACCTTAAGAAACTTTTGAATTGAGTGACCAATGAGAGGGGGATTGTATTCCATCCTTGTCTTATTAGTATCATCCCTTTAGGTCACTGGGGACGTCTCCCCTGGGGTAACTTTGATATACTCCTAAATAGAAAGGAGTTTCTTATTAAGGTGACAATGATAGGTCACCCTCTGTTATGTCAATCTTGCTTCACTTTCCTTGGGATTAGGGAAAGTACAGATTGTGAGATAACAATGTAGACCAAGTTTATTCATGTAGCTCTTATTTTGAATGAATAAGAAAACAAGAGAGAAATACACTCAAGGAATGTTGGTTTTCCCATTTGTATTTCCAAGGTAAAATATCCATGTTTTGTGTTTGTCATTTATTTTCTTGTTTAAATATGTCTTATCTTTTCTTAGCAGGTTTAGTGTGGATGTCTATTTCCCCAAACTAAGGATGTGGGTGTCAACTTCTGGTAGCAAATCCTTGGTGATTGATTTATACCATAACGAGGTCTTTTCAACTTTCACGCTAGCTCTTTCTTTCCCTTTACTACAAATCCTTCAGGCTATTTCATGTATATTTCTTCTTCCAAGTCCCATGAAATGAAGCCCTTGAATCTAATATTCAAGATTTAGTAATATTATCTAAAGAAAGAATCAAAGCATCTTGTAACACATTACCTCTTACATTTGCTTCTTGATTTTTCTCATGATGTTCATCTCTTTGTTTCTTTGGAGCACTACAGTCTTTATTCATATGTATTTTCTTCCCATAATTCCATCACTCTATATTTCCTAGTCTCGACTTGGATCTGCCCTTCCTATAATTCCCACAGTTCCCTGAGCTCTTTCCTCTATCATTTTGTCTTCCCCTGTTCTCCACGGTCAATGCATTACCTGATGTCTCACTTGTGATTTTCTGTCGCATTTCCTCACTAACACCAACAACATCATCAAATTTCAGAGTGTTTGAACCAGAGACAGAGTTACTTATAGCCATGAGCAATTCATTCCATCTTTTTGGCAATGAGCACAAGATTAGAAGAAACCTAACCTCATCATCAAAGTCCACTTTTACATAACTTAACTAAATAGTAACCATATTAAATTCAGTTAAATGGTCGGCAACAAACCCACCTTCTGACATCTTCATATTAAATAATCGCTTCATTAGAAATACCTTATTGGAGGCTGAGGGTTTTTCATATAGTTTAGCCAATGTATTCATCAGATCCTCCGTTGTATTTTCTTTCGAAATATTGAAAGCCACCGACACTGCCAGACACAGTCGTATCATTCCTAGTGTCTTTTTGTCAAGAACCTCTCATTTTTCATCTTTCATACTCGCCGATTGTTTTTTTTTTCCGCCCAATAGTAGGTAAAGGTCCTTCTCATATAAATAATCTTCCATTTGTATCTTCCATAACTGGTCGTTTCGGCCATTAAATTTTTCAAGCCTAAACTTTCCATCTTCTACCATTTCTCCCTTTTGAACCAGGAACCCTCTTTTCCTACAAGTTACCTTTCACTCTGATACCAGTTGTTAGAAAAAACAGGATCGTAGAGCAATAAAATAAAACAAATGTGGAAATAAAACACAAAAGATACATAGTACAATAGAGACACAGATATACATGGTTCACCCAGTGTGTGTTGCGTCCACTAGAGAAATTGTCAAGTCCTTCCTTTATTATTATCCAGCAAATGAAGGGATACAACCTACAACACACCCATTGTAACTTCATCTACTTTCTCTCATAGTATCCTCTCTCAGAATGCAATATTAACTCATGTACACATAGTCACAACACCATTCTCTCATACATAAAAGAGAGTTTCCTTCTAGGGAAAAAATCCCTAACATAACTTCCACTGTCATATCTACGACCTTATAATGAACAGTCAAGATGTGGGGGAGCAAGCCCCCCCCCCCACACTCCCCCCCCCGTCAAGAAATGAGATCCAAACACAACTGAAACAAGACTTATGAATCAGGAAGATAATCAGAATCCACAATCAATATCTCATAGGCCAGCTGCCATTGGGCCTCATCAAAAGATGTTATCCCACTTCAAAAAAATAGGGGAAATGCCAATAGGATTATTGGAAGGTAATACTTCAAAATTACACTAGAAAGGGTTTTCCATCCCATTCGAAGAAATGCTTTGAACATCCTTAAGGACCTGTACTCAAACAAAAGTCCCACAAGCTCTAAATGGGATTTTAACCTTGAGGGTTTGGAATCCCATTTGAAGGATTTTCTCCACATTGGAATTTGGCCTATGGCCACACAAATATCCATAAACAATTCAAACTTGATTTGGTCCATGCCATCCAAATTCAAATGCATCACACAATGCTAAAGGGCCTCACATAAATTCAAATGCAATGTACTAAGCAATTTCGAAATACAGAGGTGTATAGCCTATAAATGTAGTCTACTTCACACATTAAGCTCTAATGCATCCTAACATTTTGAATGTATATGTGAATTCAAGCCAATAAAAGTATAAGGCTAATAAAATCCCATAGAGGTGTGCATCTAATTATTGAAACCTAGATAAACATGCAACATATCAAACATCTATGAATTCTATATCAATTCCTTCATAAAATATCACATCTTAACAACAAAATCATAAACAAGAATTTAATACAAAGATGGAACATGTAGTAAACCTTGATAGATATAAGAGTGAGTAAACCATAAAACTTCATAAATAAACCATTAAACTCCGAAGATACCAAAAAATTCACCATGAACATACAAGAATACAAAGAGAAGAACCCTTAAGGAAAGGTAACACCATCAATTACTCCTTATGGAAGGAATCACTCCAAAAGACATGCTTGCTACAAAGAAATACATCCAACACAACTCCAATACAAAGATATGCATGTGTATTTATACTTTCTCACGAGTATTCCAAGGGGTCTATGCCAACGAACCCTTATTATTATATTACTTTATTGTAATTACATAATGGGCCTATTATATTATTATGGTCACATCATATTCATTATCCCCTTGGGTACCCCATATTATCCTATCTAGGTACATTACATTACATCCCCCTTGACATGTTTCATCCTCGAAACATGGGAAGAATCCATATAATAATACCTACTAAGCAAGGTAGTTAAGTGGTACCATGCACAAGCATCCATCCATCCTAGTGAAATGTGGACATGGGGTCCAACTATGGAATTTCCTCCTCAATCTAGATTTTTATTTTTCCTTGGGATCCATGTCTTTTCGTGCTACTCTGATATCTCCATGTATTTATTTTAGTCTTCCATGTGCCTCCATGTTCATTTCCTTTCTAGTTCTATGTTGAACCATAGTAAGTTTACTAATGTTCATGCCCTTGCATTGATGATTGTTGTTTCTCTGTGTGGTGTAGGTGGAGAAATACAATAACCTTAACCATCGATTTTTATTTCTTTGACTCTTCAACATGTAGTTCCTTAGCTTCATCTTCCTTTTTATGCCCTTCCTAGTGCTTTTCTTCGAGTTATTCTGCAAAATTTTCTTCCAATTCAACCCTAAACTCTAATTATCAAATGTGCCATTAGGTACTGCAATTTTCTTCCTTGCAAGGACTTCTTCAAGTGCCCTTTGCACCCTTCTTTCTTAGTAAGAGAAATATTCTCTAATATTATTTTATTTTTCTTATACCACAACTTCAAAATTTTCTTTTGCACATTAATATTAACTATACCAATTGAGTCTATCTAAGGATATGCCAAAACAATATCCACATCATCCATATATATAGCATAAAAATCTAAATGCAACACATATGTATCGATGGTAATGTTCAAATCTTTAACAATTTGAATATTTTCTCTCTTAATCTCTGTACTTTGAATAATCTTTGTAGGCACTTGCAATATTTTAGCCAATTTAACATTGATGAAGTTATGCTTACTACTATGGTTTATAGAAATAATAACATTTTCCTGTTAAATACATCCATTAACCTATAATAGGAAATTTGTGCATGAAACAAACCCTTTGTGTTTTCTTTATCCTTCTTCCCAACATGAGACCACCTATTTAAAAATAGTATTTCATATTCTTCATTTGGAATTTAAAATATTTTGAACAAGTACAAGTAATCACACCGTATAAGTGGTTTATCTCTTAGACAACTATACATATTATGTTTCCAAGTCGTTGGGTATTTTAACTTCATCCATTTTATATATTCTTCAATACTTGGGCCATCTGTTTTCCCTATAAAATACATATTCATTGTGAAAACCTAAAAAACAGAACTAGGTTTCAAAGAGAATCAATTACTTTGGAATGGAGCTCCTTTATGTAGTTAGGGTTTAACATGGCTAATGTAAAATGATCATAACTTGTGGTGTACTTCTCAGATTGGCTACTATGACTCCAATTATGAAATTCCATGAATTCTCTAGATCTATTGGCATTGGTTTGACTGGAATCTATGCAATCTATAAAAAAATATCCAATCTACAAACCTCACAGTCGTCACTTGAAAAAACCCTTAAAAAATGATGATTTTAAATCAATGATAACTCCACTTCTTATACTACATTTTGGTGTTTTTTTTTAGATTGGGTATAGTTTCAAGATAAATTCAGATCTACCATTATTTTCTTTAAATTTTGCATAGAAAGTTTCACAAGTTGACCTAAATGATGGTGTCCTCTTTTTTCCATCAAAAAACTGCAAAAAGAAGAAAACAAATTCCCACTTCCCACCCAATAAAGAGCTATGATTCCACTTGTAGTAAAACTTGGTACTTCAAAGAGAGAATATAGCCATACATAAACCTTCAAACTTCATAAATACCCAAAATATTCACCATAGACAACACAAGAATATAGAGAGAAGAATCCTTAAGGTAGGGTAACATCATCAATTACTCTTTATGGAATGAATCACTCCACAAGCCATGCTTGCTACAAATAAATAAGTCCAACACACCTCCAATACAATGATACTCAAGTGTATTTATACTTTCTCATGAGTATTCCTAGGGGACTATGCCAACTACCCCTTATTATTATATTATTTCCTTTTAACTATATAGTGGTCTTATTCAATTATTAAGGCCACAATCCATTCATTATCCCCTTGGGTACCTCCCTAGGTACCCCATATTATCCTCCCTAAGTACATTACAAAACATTTATCTTTGAATAAGCGAGTTTCCACACAAACATAGACAATCCTCTATGGATGTCAGCCCCAAGCTAGGCTATGAGGCCACCAAGGTGAGAGAAAATAAGACAGGATACTCAGGTCACTCACCCACCCAATTTTTCTTAGGCTCAACCAAACTATTTACCCTAGTCTCTTTAGACAACACTCCAACCAACCCATACATGGTACTCCCTTCAATGGCCCATACAACACAAGAAATATTTTTCCCTTGTTTGCTTAACCATTGCTTTGGAATGTTTTTCCTTCTAATGCTCTCTACTGTGTGTAGAAGGAGTCCAACCTCTTGTTTTCCTTCAATATCAACTCAACAAAGTCATATATTGGTGCTTGAGAACGTAATGAGCAACAATCTTTAGGTTATAATGGGTATGGCTTCCTATATGTAGTCTTTCATCTCTCTCTCCTTTCTCAAATTACCTTTCTTAGGTTTAAAACCCTCTCTTCCACAACTTACTATTTGTTACTTATAGGTTACAATCCCATCTACAACATAACATGGGAGCACATGAGAAAATGGTTGAAAAGTATGGACCCCCAATGAGGCCAATATAATTGGTTAATTCAAATTACATCAAGAAAATGCATGGGAAAAGAGATAATTTAAATATCCATGAGGTTTGAATTCCTATGGAGATGGATTCTCTTACACTCCTCCTGACTTGTAATCAACCCCCATGTTCTCATAAATATGGAAGGTGGACTTCTCCACCAATCACCACTTGCATTCAATGATTAGTGGTTGGTCTTTTAATAAGGCACATTGTGATAAGATGAAGGTTAGGAGACTTAAGCAACTTATAAGTCTCAAAAATATTTCTGAACCACTTAGACTCCCTTTCCTCTTCCACTCTAGCGGAATCATAGATCTTATTGTGCTCTTGCACAACAAACCTTGGACCTTTTATATTAACTTTCAAAAAAATATCTGCATATCTTGAGACTACCATGGCAAGTCTACCTCGTCGTACATTGAAATCTTATTTACCAAAATAACATGGCTAAACATTCACTAGTCAACCCTTGGCTTTGAGCTCCACACTAGGAATTCATACTAGCATATTTACATCATTTAGACACAAGGTCATTTACATAAATTGACTCTTGTCATTATATCCACTTATTTACAATTAGGTCCAAAACATCCAAATGGTTTAAACCGAAATATTACAACTATGCTATGTGCATAGACTTAAACAAATGGAGAACAAGTCATGAATAACTTTGCAATGCAAACAAGAGAAAAGGAGTCGAAGGGGAGCCTAACTCCACACTCTACACTTCTCATCCCACACTTTGCACTAGAAAAGGAAAGCAGCATGCCAAGGTTAAAGGGAATGCAGAGGTTTGGTATGCAACGTATTGGAGTTAGAGGGAAGACTAAGTTTACACCTGCACTTTGCAATAACATATGATAGCAAGGAAAATGTATAGGAAACAAAGGGTCACTATACCAAGACCCGACTAGAAGGTGACATTGTCATGTTGGATGGCACCATGTGTACATGCTAACTTATCAAAAGATGCCACAAGGTAGTATGTTCAAAAGATGCCACAAGGTAGTATGTGCAAAGCCCATAATGCCCAAATCATGTGGAATTTGGAATTCCAAGGGGAGGAAAGCAACGGGGACCCCATATGGTTTCTTGGGGAAAAAGGTTGGTTGTTAGCCTTCCATTTACCCTAGAGTAGCATGCATAAAAGGCATGGTAGTGAAGGAAGAAGGGTTCTTGACCATTGTGAAGACATGAGGAGGTTGGCTGGAGGTTTGCTTAGAGAACATAGAACACATTCCACAACTTGGGCCAATGTCAAATCTTTGTTGGTAGTAGATGTCACGAAGATCAACTTGAAGGGGATTCTAAGAGCAATAAGAGCATTTGTGAATATAAACTATATTTTTTATGTTTAACATCCAAAGAGTAAGAACATTTACGAATATAAACTATATTTTCTATGTTTAACATCCAAAAAACTTTGTAACCAAAAGAAACATTAATAACTAAACAAAATAACCATTTCCAAGCTAAACTTTTCCTAAAACAAATTTCTCTAAAATGTTTCTTATATTATTTATTTATATGATTACATTAAATTAATTGTATTATATCTTGTTTAAAATAAAATAAAAATAATCAATGTTAATCGAATCCATGTTCAACCTGACAAATTATTAAAATTTGAGTTTATTTTATTTACATATGTTAATGACTCCCTAAACCTATCATCCTCAAATTCAATGATAGTGAAAAGAAATTATTACACAACTTTGAACATGATGTAGAGTGACTAAACAAGGTAAGTGACTAAACAAGGTAAAAAAAGTTCATGAACCCTTGAAAACACAAAAATGAACTTGGAATAAAAGACATAAAATAAAGTAATAATTTGTCCCTTTGGAGAGAAACAAAATCTTCCCATCATGCTACATTTATTGAAAGTGCATTTTAACCAATAATAAATAAAAACTTTGATATACGCTGTTGACTTTTTTGCCGTTTAAAAAAAGATTAAAGGCAGTTTAAATTCTTTTGGCGTCCATTGATATCGGATCTCCTCTTTCTTGGTTTAAATTTTCCCAAGGGCCATTAAAATACGATTTTCTCTTTCTTTTTTTTCCAACGAGAAATTAACTCGATTTATATTAGAGATATAAATCATTTACATCACAAGCAGCCATTACAATTCGTCCCGGAGACCCAGCCGGATTTGACCTCAAGACCTCCTCCCAACACTTGGAGAAAGGTACTTGTCATTACCAACCGCGCTGTCTCACTGGACTACGATTTCCTCTTTCTTACTCAAAAGAGAATTTGCAAGTTTGATAATAAAGACGCTAATAAGTTATTATTTTGACGGCATCTTTATATTTAAATAATTTATTATTTTGACAGTTTTGCTTGTTTTTCTCACAACTTAAAATAAACCTAAAATTCAGCAACTACCAATCCTCCAGAAAATGTTAGATGGTCAATCCATCTCCCGTTATAACTTGTAAACGAAGAGTAAGCATAAGAGGTTAAATTTGACTGGTATAAAACCACGTTTTAATGTTCTAATTTATTTTTCAAGGGTAATTGTGAAAAAAAAATCATAAATTTACATTGTTAGTTGTGTCAAAGCAAAGCAGATATATGAGAGATATGTGGAGTTTCATTAAAAAAAAATTATTAATTTCAATTATATCTTTAAATTAATTTAGCTAAATTTTAATAAAAACAATTTTTTGAAAAGATTAATGTTTAAAATTGCTTTTAAATTTGAGGATAATTTTTATTAATAATTAAAACTTAACAACTTTTGCATTCAGTGTTACTATGGACTGTGAGTTTATTCTGTTATTTTTATTCATTTACTCTGTTCACTAGTTCACAGTTTTTAAAATATAAATACACAGTTTTAACATTGAGAAGAAGAAAATATACCCAAAGACCCTTTGAAGAGTGAATTCAATGTGAATTTAAATTATATAACATTTTTTCTTTTCCTATAAAGTGTAGTTATTGTTATCCTTACATGTATTTTACTTAGTATTTGGTAGATTATTTATATATAGTGATTAGATTTATGCTGGAATTGAAGCATAGAAAGAAGTTGAAATCTTTTATTTGATGCTTTTCAAAATTTAAACCCTATACAAATTATTTATTAAGTTTTTATGTTTGTATATTTAATGTCATTTCATAAAAAAATGTTTGTTAATATGATATTAAATGTAATTTTATAATAATTTTATGTTTATTAAGTTTTTATGTTTGTATATTTAATGTCATTTCATAAAAAAAATGTTTGTTAATATGATATTAAATGTAATTTTATAATAATTTTATGTGATATAAAGGTTGTTTTTTGTATTCACAATAGAAATTAACAAAAATAAATATGAAACATAATATTTAAATGATCCTAAAAATAAATATAAAAGATCGTGTCAAGAACAGATTTAAGGATAAACCCATCATAAAAATTAACTTGTAAAAGTACCAGTCAAATTTATATCCTGATAAGCATTACCTTATAAATTGTTTTGTGTGCCTATTGACATACAATAACTGGTAGAGTGGCGCCACGGGTTAAATAAATTTCAATTTCCATTTGGCCCAATAAAAACAAACAAACAGCTAAATAAATTTATGTGGGCAAGTGCTTTTAAGAATTTGGGTTTGTGCTAACCATTTTAAAAGGTCTCCGCCAAATCCATGTTGCTGAGCTTGAATGAATTTGGACGATATATTTCACTTCAAGTCTCTTTCGGTTTTGGTGTAAAATGAAAAAATTAAAAATTTAGATAGACTTGACTTCTAAATATTTTGTCAAATTTCTTGAAACCTAATTAGAATGGCAGAGAAAGTCCTTTCAATTAGTTAAGGATTGATTATCAGATTAGAAAGTCCTTTCAAGTAGTCAAAGATTGATTATCAGCTTCTATTTTTATGGGAAAATGAGGTTAAGAAAACAGGGACAAGCAAAATTTCAATAAATCTCGGATTGTTTGTTGCGCTTAAAAAATTGTAAAAGCTAAAAGCAGTGGACAAAAATATTTGTTTCAAACATGAAAGGATATGGTCAAGGAGAAGAGGGAAAGCGTATTTCTATTCATCCCAACCAATCAATAAGTTAAACTTTTCTACAGATATGAGAAAAAACTAATAGTAACTACAGACAAACGTATTTGTTTCAACCATGAAAGCTTATGGTTAAGATTATATTTAGAAATCTAGAGGGAAGCCATTGCACAAGATTCACACACAAATAATAGTTTGTATTGCTTAATAGATAAATGGAGGTTACATATATAGCAAGCAGATCACTGACTCTTAGCAATCTAGATCTTAAGAAAGTGGCTCTCGTTAGCTAAAAATAGTAAACTTAGAAACTCACAGTTACAACAATCATAGTTGAAACTCACAGTTACAACTACAACAATCATAGTTGAAACTCACATTTACAACAGTCATAGTTAACCTAGAAATTCACAGTTATAACAGCTGTAAGCATTATCTCTAACAGTTATAAGAAGGGAAAGCAACATGCTATTCCAATTTCCATCCCAACCCATCATCAGTAAATTCAACCTTTCACACATAAGAAAAGAAAATTTAAATTATAGAAAAATACATTCCATGTTAACAGTATATTATAAGTTTGATAAATAAGTTACATGGAATAGCATAATTGATGAGACTTGCTCACACTTTGAGTATCTAGAGGTCAAAGTTTAAACCTTGTGTTTTTGGAGTTGCAGTTTAGCACCTTTACTATCTTATTAACCATATATTTTTATGAAAAATACATAATTCCATAAGTTTGATATATTTTTATGAAAGATATATAAATTTCAAATATAATTAAACAGTGAGAAAAAACACAATAACCGGACTGTAGATTGAAAACCAGAATGAAATATTAACCAACCATCTATTTCTATGAAAGATAGAGAAATTCCAAAGGAAAATACTTTGAGAACCAGATTGAAACATGAACACACTCAAAACTGATAAATAATCTCACCAAATTTCTCCAATGTTTCTGCAATTCATTCACGAAAATATCCTCTTAATACAACGCCATGTCTTCTATTTATATGCTTAAAAATGCGAGTCTTGGCTTTGAATCAAAGTTCAAGATCCAATGACTCTTCTGAATCTAAAATCTTGGAAGTGATCCTTACCATCTATCAAATGTGATGGCTTGTCCCTTTATGTACAAGGTAAGGCCTCTTTTACATTTGATGCATACGATTTGGATAAATCTTCATATCACATCCTTTCTACAGAGAGGCATCTGCTACCTTTCTCCTCTCACTCTTTCTCTCTATATATATATATTTCCATTTGTTCTGCGGCATCCAAGCTGTTAGGGTTGCTGTTATTCATGTGGGCTCTAAACGGAGGAGAGGCAGATAAATCAGGTCGAGATTTGATTGGCTTGATTCCGCGGGCGATATAAGCCGCATATGTTGAGAATTCTCCTACAGGCAATTCGGATCTGGGGATAAGCTCTGCTGAAGTACATGGCCGTTTTCTCCACTGCGTTCTGTATCGTTTCCACTAATACGGTCAGCTGCCTGCAGGGAGGGAAATACAGTGCGAGGGGGCTCACCGAGAAGCAGAGAACAAATGCCATCTGCAACATCTCTTCGTTCTGATATTACCTTATCTTTACATTCTGATCTTCTTTACCTTTCTTGTATCTTAATAAGAATGATTGATTCGCTCTTGGCCATCTAAAAATAGGAGTTGTATAACTTTTTTATATTTTGGATTTTTTTTTAATCTGGTGATTTAAATTTACATCAAATCACAATTTTTTTGTTATTTAAATTGTATTTTTTAATGTAGAAATAGATTCAGGATGTTAAAAAACTTTTAAGAAATCTAAATTATACAAAAATAACCACTCAAATCTATAAATTCAATAATCACTTACTAAATTTCACCTGAAAAAATTTCTAGAAAAAATCAAAACTTGTTTAACCTACATCTTAAAAATATAACTACTTTACCCTAAATAGTAGTTGATATGGTAATAATAATAGAGAAATTCTAATATATTATGTTAGTCAATGATTCTAATATATTATGTTAGATGGTATAAGCTCAAATTTAATTCAAAGGGTTAGTTGGATTAGTTGTTTAGTCAAATATTATATTTGAATCTATTAAACCAAAATATATTTATTTAATTTTGGATTTATCATTTGTCTAGAAGTATTAAATCCTTCTAGATGTAAACTTGTTTTAGAGTATAAAACTTGAAGAATCATAGAAGTATTTTATAAGGATTTGATGTCTCTGGGTATATATAGAGAGGTTGATATTGGAATTCTCATTTGTTTTGAAATATTAAATCCTTTTAGATGCAAAATTTGTTTTGAAATATTAAATCTTTTTAGATGCAAACATTTTTTAGAGTATAAAACTTGAGGAAATATTTGCATCTTAGAAAGATTTGATGCCTCTGGATATATATATATATAAATAATCCTTTTAGATGCAAACATTTTTTAGAGTACAAAACTTAGGAAATGTTTGCATCTTAGAAGGATTTGGTG
>SNQJ01S0011905.1:12451-22720 GCA_010110895.2 Picea sitchensis
ATTATCATTTGGTTTATCATGAAGCTACTTGAACTTGGTTACCACTCCTTGGTCTCAAACACACCTTGATTTCATATGTATCAAACCACCACTCACTTTGCATTTGACTATTGTTAATATGGTTTCGATTTATAAATTCGTTGATGCAATGGTTATTTGACATATTGGTGTCTTTGATGAAATCATTGATGCAATGGTTGTTTGACATATTGGTGTCTTTGATGAAATCATTGATGCAATGGTTTATTCCACATATTGGTGTTTCTTTTAAATCGTGCAAATGCCATTGTTTATTTAACATTCAGATCGATTTTTGGATATGTATATCATGGTTTTCAATGGTTATGAGTTTTATTACCCCAAGGTGTCTTTCCAAGTACAACCCGATATGATGTTCTTTCATAGGCCTTGATTACACCACCATCCTCGCATGCATAGCATTAACGCTTTGCCCTTGTACTTCGAGTTACCTTTGCATTGTGTTAGGGAAGTTTCAGGACAGTGGTTCTGTGTCTATCCTGTCAAACCCTATCGCAGAATACCCTGTCGGTTTTGTGCTTCTAGCCATGGCCCCTGTAGTTCGAATTGAACCGCATGGTGTCCAGACTTTGTTATTGTTTGATAGTGCTAGAGAATACTTCTTAGGCTAATCCCGTAATTTCCTCCCAGAGACACATTTTTGCGTTAGTGATTCTGAGCAAACGGGTTTGAATTAGATTAAACCCTTGAAAACCCAGAACTAAAATGACCCCTTTTACCTTCATTATCGGTGGTTTCCTCATAAATTGTGTCATTACAGAGATATATCTCGTCTTTTAGAGGTCAAATCTCATATTTTCTTTGTGGCTGAAAGGCGCGTTTTGATTTGGTTGCAAGTGTTGAAACATTTGTGGCTTCTCCAGGCCTGTGCCTCAGAACCCCTTTCACCCGTCCAACCTTGTGCCTCAGCCTTCTGTGAACCCTTGATCAATCCAAAGATTTTCAAGCAGTCTGTCAGCAAGTTATAAGACCACAGGCTCTGTTGTCTTTAAAAATGTAGAAGCGGCCACTGCCATTGTCAATTCAAAAATAGCTTGATCAAAATGAATCCTTGAAACCAAGGTATGGTATTTCAAGAGTGATTTTAAAATGATTTTTTTGTGTGTTGAATTAGCATATAGGATTTGTTGGCTCAAATCGCATCCATTTCTATTTTGATTGAATGAATAAAACACGATTCTGTTTATAATAATAACTAGCTACACAATTGTGCGATTCTGTAAGCTAGTTATCAAAATTTGAATTTGTTGATTTTACAATTAACATGCAATCTAATATCATGTATTCTTGTGCATTTACAGGTACACAAGAATTTCAAAGGAAATTGGATTGATAGTGGCATCTTTGAACATGCTTTTTTACATAGTTTTGGATTCGGCTGTTAGTTTTAGATAGGAACAGGAATTTGGGAGATTGTATTCCCATAATTTTTGCAACAACTTTGATAATTTCCACAGGAATGTTTTGATCCTGTGGCCTTTTTATATGTATCATTTTTGTAAACAAACACGATCGCTGCTTGGGAGCAGAGAATATGGATTGATGATTATTTAGACTCAAATGAAAGTAGATGCTTGTATGGCTTTAGCTTCAATATATCATACTTTTGTTCAAGTTTTTGTTCATTTCGATTTGTAATCAAATTATTGACTACTTTAGATATCCTAATTTGTTTCAGGTTGATCTGATGGGATTTAAATAGTGTCCATATTTGATGTCTCTCATTTTACGTACAACAATTATCCTGTTTCAATTTAATGAGCAGAAGGTTAATCTTCTTTGTTAAATTAGCAGTTATGTGCAAATCTTTGAAGTGAGATTTATCTTAATGTAATCATTTGTAAATTATAAAATTGTTGTTGCTACATCCTTTACATGTTCTGTCGTTAGCATTCAAAAGCGTTGTTGCTTCATGTTTACGCGAAGTAGTGGAAAATCTGGTGCGAGTTTGGCCTCATCAAACAGTGAACGCAGATGCTAGGTACATGACAAGTAGGAGACGATAATTTCAGGTCAGTGTGCTATTTTCATTTTAATAGTTTAATTAATATAAGGATTCTCTATAGTTTAGTTAGATGTATAATACAGATTGTTATTTTTATTGCTTAGTTAGATAGTTATCATTTCATTTCTTTTTCATAAAAGTTATAAAAATCCAAAAATACTAGCTTCGCTGTCATAAGACAATTCATATATGATTTTGCAGATTTCGATCAAAATTTTCATTTTGTGAATACTGTATAGATAACAGAGATTTAATCATATCAATACACCGTATATTTAATAGGTAGAACTATTATTCTGTAAGTTAGTAAAATTGTAAATACATTCTAGATTGTATATATTTTTCAGCAGTTGTTTGTTTTTCTTTCAGTTAGTTTCTTTAGTTTAGTTTTTTTATTTTTCTAGGACTTAGATCAGCCAACGGAGCCGCTAAAACCGTCGGAGTGGATTAATACAAACGGCTTGGGTTATTTAGACAACCCCAGACCGGATTCACTCCTCCAGTTGACGAGCGGTCAATTTCGCCCGTCAACAAGTCTATATCACATTTGACACTCCTATGGATGAATACATGGTACAAGTGGATGAATGCTCAATGAATGATGACGTGAAAGGAATAATGGGCATAATATAGGTGCTCTGATGAACATATGATGAAAATGAAGTGTTTTCACGAGATAAAGAACCAACAAAGTTGAAATGTAATAAATGTGCATATATTTGTCATCAAGTTTCTTAGATGGAGGTCCTATTTCAATTGTTGTGTTACCCTCTTCTTGAAAAAACTTATGATATTGAAGGGAAGGGAAAAATATTCTATAATAGGTGAAGGTGCATATTTGATCAAAGTATTGAGATGGTGAACGATGGTGAGAGCATCCAAAAACTAAGGTAACTTTGGATAATGAAGAGAATAATGACCATATGTATTACATGAAGCATATGGATGATTGTTCCATAATGATTTGATGCAATTTGTAGATGACTAAGGGAGGGAAATGTCCACAACCAGAGTTTATTGTTTAGGATTTAAATCATTTGAGTTAAACATGTCTCACAAATTTGGTAGTAATTGGAAATTATTGGTTTCATAAATCACAAGGAGAAACAACTCTAGGCATGGTGGTCATGGTTTCCATAGCTTGTCCATTGGTATTGGTGCCCCTAGTCTTCTTATTTTTTCCTCTGGCTTCAACTCCTTTTCCAAATTTGGTCACAATAGGCTATGCCTATGTGTTTTTCGAGGATGAAAAAGGGGTAACACTCACTAGATGCATAGGTGAGAAGAAAATATGAAGAGTTTGTGTTGAAGGTGAAATATGGGTTGGGGAGTTTAGGTACCACATGGGGATACCCAATGTGAGATTAAAAATATTTAAAGTGACCATCACTGGGGTTCCAAATACTCCATGGGGAGGAAAAAAGAAGGGAAGTTGAACAAGTAGAGTGCCATAAGTTGGATTCCCACCCCATTATGGTCTGGGAGAGATGGGAGTAGTGGTATCACCAGGTGGTTGTGAGGGTGATTTCCTTGTTGAGGAAGGTGTAGAGGAAACATGTTTCTTGGATATTTTCATAATACATACATTCAATGGGTCAATAGGTGTCACTATCACCAAGAGACCATAATAAGTGACACACAATTTAGAGTCTTTGAATACTCTTAGACATATGTCCATGAATGGGGAAACAACTTGGTTATCTTCGACTGTAGGAAAGACATTGGTTGGGCTGATATGAGATTTTGGATCATAATAAATAAGTTGGGAAATGATAATGATCTTCCCTTCATGTGGAAAGCTCATCATATGAAAGACAAAATATGCAACCACCTTCATAGCATACATGTAACTATGACCAAAAAAATATTGTATCCCAATGGAGTATGTCCAACCTCAACATCAATGATAACTTGTTTACTAGCTAATTGCATGGGAACATTATGATACAATCCTTGAGGTTGGGAAGGAAAACCATCAAATGGATGAAGGGTGATCATAGCTACCACAATTTCAAGAGATCCTAACTTTCTTTGAACACTAGAATACATGACACAAGTGGAGCACCTTTAATAATGATGAAACTGTGTATCAAAACAATCTTCATAGTGATTGGAAGTTTAAAAAAAACTTGAGTAGTGAGGTAAGGTTCAACTTTTTTGATATTAAGCCTGATCATCCTATCTTCCTAAGAATCAAACACACCTAATGAACATACTAAAGGATTTCCTTTGTGCAGGAAAAGTATGGAGAACCTCTAAGGATGACATAATCATGGGGAATTGAGCTAAATAATCTACTATGTAATAATTATGTGCAACTTGCACATGAGGGTTATGGGAAGTGCAATGTAAGAAACCTTTGGCACCTTGGGGGGAGATCAACATTAGGTCACCAAATATGCAAAGGCCCAATACTAATGGGTGGAGGATTGTTAGATTCAATTGGCATAAGATCAAGGGGAATTTCATACTCACAAGTTCAGGTTGAGAGGTTAACATTTGTTGATTTCATGTATAATATTTGAAAAGTAATATCTCTCAAAGGGATAGGATTTGTGAGTTGACTAGAAGGGGTGGGCTTTGGGTTGGATATAAATCCTTGTATTTGAAAAGGGTTTCACAAAACAACTAATTGTGACATAAAAGGTTGGTTATGTTGAGTTGGAGCAATGATGGATTTATCAATCAATTCGTTCAAATGAAGAAAATCAAGGATACCCGGACACTTTCTAGGATCTAATATGCACTAAGCGCATGCACTTTTGGGCCATTATATATGATGGCCACCTTTGGTCAAACTTAGGAGTAAACTTGGATGATTTTGGAAATATTTAGGTCGTATGGTGATGGAATGGAGCGAAGGATGAGGGCTATGCATGAAAAAGTGATATATTTAGGTAAAATTACTCAAAATGGCATAGATGAGCAATTTTAGGGTGATAAGAGTGGGAAATAACTTGAATATCGGAAGGGAAACCTACTATAAATAAGATATAATATTAACTTCTAATTAAGTTACAAATCCATTTTTGAGCATGTTGATTACTACAAGAAAGTACACATATTATAATAGTAGTGTGAAAAAGACATGTAACCTAGATTTATTATGAATCCATGTACTTATAGCTAGAGTTCACTTGACAAGGTTAATTTTCATCAAGTGCTTCTTATCTCATTTTATTTGATAAAAGTAAAAATTGATCACTTTACATCACATTACATTTCCTTGCCCAAACTTATGCATGCTTCTTATAGAACAAAGGTGTGTTCATACTTAACACTATCTGACCTTATGACACTTAGTATCCTCTTTGGTACTTTGACTTGTTTGATCAAATGATTGTGTTCTTTTCTCATCTTGTGTCGGTGCCATTAGTCTGTCCTGGGGTGTGTGTGAATTTCTTAATTCTATTCTTTTGGTTCTATATTTAAGTATTTATTATTTTCATCCACTTACTTTCTTCTTTAGCTCTTCCCTGCTTGTTTTTTCCTCTCAATTTTTCTAGTACCTAACTATGAAGTTTCACTCAAAATTACACAAAGAATCTAGATAATAGAAAAATCACACAAAGATTGCAAGAGAGAAAAGATAAAGAGATACAATCTTGAGAGAAAAGAATGAATTGTATTAACCAAAATGAGTAAAACAAATAATACACATGATATACTGTACATGGCCAAGTGAAATCACCATAGTAGTGATCTAGAGATATCTATAAACTCACTAATGGAAAATGAAGTAATCTGCCACCTAGTCCGAGTTAAATGGTCCACACAATCATCAGTTAACTGATTCACATGTGTGGAGGTGATAGAAACTAATGCATGCACATGATATGCTCCCTCATAGCTGCATGCATGTGATATGCTCCCTCTGGTGAGTAAACCGAGGTGAACATCAAATTGCAGGTGTTAAAATTAAGGTTTCCATGCATACGTGTCCTCCACTAGTCTAATTGAGGTGTAACTGAGTTTGAACTCAAGAGGGATGACACCCTATTTTGTAGGAGGATCCTAATTTCTAGGGGAATTTTCTCCGGAAATAATATTTTCATCCATGGAAGTGCCCTCGACATTATACTATTAACCTTAGGAAAATAATTACCTAGGTGAGTGTGTAATATCTCCAACACTAACTAATGATCTCATCAAGTTCATCCTACAAATAGTCTAATTTTTCTTGTCCCTCCTTAGTGAAGGCAAGTTTCTCTTTCGATATTTGTATAAATTCATCACCCCAACTTTATTTGATAAATATATCTCTTGTAAACTTAGTCATAATCACTACATTTCTTCTTCAATTACTTATTAGAAGGGAATATCGGCCTATAGACTATTGCCTCCCTTGACATCAATGAATAAGGTTAACCCAATACCCAATATGTGATTTTATTTTAGAGATTTCTTGGATTAATTGTATTGTGTTGCTTCTATTTTGATTGAGATACTACTCCAAAACACTTATTTCACCATCCTTAGTTTGTAATATCTGTCGATTGACCTCAAAACTCTTGAATGTATATTTATGTAGCGTTCTGTTATGAAATTTACAATAAAGATACACTTTCTAGTAGGTCTTGCCTTTGAGATATTGTTACTTGGTTGTGATATTTCCCTTGATCTCCTTATGATCATTCTCTAATATGCAAGATCCTCTAGATAGTTTGTAAAGCTCAAAACATTAATTTCATTAAATTTGGACTCATTTTGCTCTAAGACCCTTCAAAGATAAGTTGGAAGCAATATTACAAAGACTAAAGTTAGTGTTTCTAAAGTGGATAATGTAGTTCCAAAAGTGCCAATATCAGATTCCTGAATTGAAAAATTAGATTCGATAGTTGGATTTTCATAATCTAATTTTGCACTTTTGGAATCCAATATTGGCACTTCCAAAATTTGATTTTTCACTTTTGGAATATGATATTATCACTTTAGGAATATGATTTTGCAATTTTGGAATATGATATTGGCACATTTAGAAATAGATTTTACACTTTAGAAACCCCATTTTTGCATTTAATTTTCTATCACATTTAATCTATATCATTCATAGATTTTAAAATGGGTTAGACATTGTCTACAAGTACTCATCATTCATGTGGCTATAATTATTAGTCTTTGTAATTATATATGTATTTTCATTGTCACATAGATTACTTTCCTTGCAGTCATTCACAAGAACTATGTTTCTATAATCACAAAAACCATTAAATGCAATCTTCCAAAACATTTATCCAAACTATTTCATATTGGACACAATTCCATAATTGAATTTCTCATTATTGTGTTTTTTCATAAGCCCACAATAATTATAACAAGAAAATTATTGAAACACAACAAAAACTAATGAATACATAACATTTGTATACATTGGATTTATATAATAGAACCTGTAAATCAATACTTATAAACATTTCCATTCATTATTATTTTTAAATGGAATGCCCATACAAAATATTAAAAGTTTCGTTATTATTTTTAAATGGAATGACCATAAAAAATATTAAAAGTAACTAAATTTATCAAACACAACTAAATTTAAAAAATCAGAACATCTTATGAACCATATAGAACATTGCCACACATAGAAAATATTAGTAAAATGTATTAATCACTAAAAAACACTAATATATATAAACATTGATTGATGTTAGTGATCGAGGTGGATCTCAGTGGCCATCCACCTTTTCCATTGAATCAATGTTTTCGAGCCTATGGTTTTAAACCATGATATTCACCCTTTTGATGGGAAATTTAATGTAATTCCATCTCCATTTATTAATTACAATCATCATGTAATGATTACTTAATAGTCTTATGTACATGCCTAGAGAGTTAATGCACTAGATATCATTAGAAATACGCAGTTAAGTGCACTTGGGATAGAGTGGTACTGGGATGGGTGAATGCCCGAGAAGTTCTAGTGTTTTACATGTCTATGGCATTTTGTAAACTTAGAATAATTTATCCCACGTGCACCATGGGAATTATTCTTCGCTCACTCTCTCATATATAATTGAGGTGAAGGAGGTCTTTTGAGCATGCAATGGAGTGTGATGTAAATATTGTTGTGAATGAAACATAGCCAACATCTATTTCTCTTTAGAGATAAGATACTACCATTCTAGCCAGTTTGTGAATACAACATTCTACTATTTTTATTCATTAATAGAAGTTGGGTTTCACTATATTTCTATGTTCTCTTCTATCATTACATTTGTCTCAGATTTAATTCTTCATATAATCCAGATTGGTGGTATTAGATTTGTCTTCTCCTTGTGATTTCTCAGAGCATATCCCCTACGAGGTTAAGGTATAGAGAATTTGATCTCTAGTTAGTTTCTCTTGAGGGAGACTGCTCTTGCTAGCCTAAGCGACCTCCCATGGAAAAATAAAAGAGAGATGATAGAGAAATAGATCCTTTCAAGACGTCGCTTGAGGAATCCCTCACACAACGAGATGATAGAAAAAATTTCCTAGATCCTTAGACGACTACTGATGGTGACCGATGCATCTTTGATAAACAACCATTTTGTAGGCATGACACTCGTCAAGGAAGAATTCAATTTTTATATCTCCTTATTTGAAGGCCAGATAGATGCAAATGTTTTGGAGAAATGGTTGAATATGTTGGAAGGGTATTACTCTGTCTAAAAAAAATTCTACGGTGAAAAGGTCACCTTTGCACACCTTAAATCCATTCCCCATGTTAGATCTTGGTGGGAAGGTTATTGGGAGAGGTACATTGCGAATGAATCTACACCATTCAAGAGAGAACCCACTTGGGAACCTAACGTATCATAATAAATAAGTTGGGAAATGATAATGATCTTCCCTTCATGTGGGAATCTCATCGTATGGAGGAAAAAATATGAAACCACCTTCATAGGATATGTGTAACTATGACCTAAAATAATGTTGTATCCCAATTGAGTATCTCTAACCTCAACATCAATGAGGACTTTCTTATTGGCTAATTGAGTGGGAACATTTTGATACAATCCTTGAGGTTGGGAAGGACAACCATCAAATGGACGAAGGGTGATCATAGCTGCCACAATTTCAAGAGATACTAACTTTATCCAAACACTAGAAGACATGACACAAGTGGATGCACCTTTAATGATGATGAAACCTAGAATCAAAAGAATCTTCATAGTGATTGGAATTTCAATAGAAAATTGAGTATGGAGGTAAGGCTCAACTTTGTCGATATTAAAGGTGATCATCCTATCTTACTAAGTATCTACCACACCTAATGCACATAGTAAGGCTTTCCTTTGTGAAAGAGAAGTCTCAAGAACCTATAAGGATGACATAAATGAGCTAAATAATATACTATCGTATAATTGTGCACAATTTGCACATGAGGGTTATGGGAAGTGCAATGTAAGAAACCTTTGGCACCTTGGGGGGAGATCAAAATTAGGTCACCAAATTTTTAAAGGCCCAATACCAATGGGTGGAGGATTGTTAGATTCATTTGGCATAAGTTGAAGGGGAATTTCATACTCACAAGTTCAGGTTGAGAGATTAACATTTGCTATATTTCTTGTATAAGATTTGAAAGGTAATATCTCTCGAAGGGTTAGGATTTGTGAGTTGACTAGAAGGGGTGGTCTTTGGGGTGGATATAAATACTTTCATTGGAAAAAGGTTTAACAACACAACCAATTGTGACATGAAAATAATTTTATGTTGAGTAATAGGCTGGCTTGGAGCAGTGATGGGTTTATCAATCAATTCCTTCAAATGAAGAAACTTAGGGATAAGTGAAAACTTTATAGGATCTAATCTGCATTAAACACATGCAATTTTGGGTCATTATCTATGTTGTCCACCTTTGGTCAAACTTAGGACTTGGATTGGATTATTTTGGAAAGATTAAGGTCATATGGTGATGGGATGGAGCGAAGGATGAGGGTTATGCATGAAAAAGTGATGTATTTAGGTAAAATTAGTCAAAATGCCATAGATGAGAAATTTCGTGGTGATAAAAGTGGGAAATAACTTGAATATTGGAAGGGAAAACTATCAGAATGTTGTGCTCATTTAACCATAGACAATGTCACAAAATTGTCACCCAACCATAGGCACAAATCCACCCCCAAGAACCGTAACCTTTGAAAGATATAATGATTCTGAAAGTAACACTAGACCCAAAGGATAACAGAGAGAGAGAGAGAGAGAGAGAGAGAGAGAGAGAGAGAGAGAGAGAGAGAGAG
>SNQJ01S0011905.1:22843-62225 GCA_010110895.2 Picea sitchensis
AGTGTGTTACCAAATGAGCTCAAGCGCCTTCTATTTATACTAATCTGGCCAAGTGAACATGTGTCTCTTCAAGCAGAGATGACCTTCCCTATTTTTCATATAATACTTCAATATTACTTATTCTTCTGAGCCGAATTGTCTTCCATAGTTTTCACATATCTATTTAGGTTTTATCTTGCTTTCAAAATATTCTATTCTAGTCAAAGGTTTATCCATGGAGGTTACTACCTCTCGAAATTAACAAAACATCAACACTCCCTTTTAGCTAGGGAGGTATTTAACCATAATGTTCCCTTCTGGTCTTTATAGCCTTACTCACTATGCCATGATCCTCTTGTCATGGTTATTGCTACTAGTAGAATCATTACGTCACACATGTATACACCCATGTGGAACTGTCAATATCGTCTAGAGGACACAACCTGCTAGAGAACACTAGAGCTACATCTCATAGTGTGTGTCACCATCATTGTCATGGGATACACCCACATGACATGCTCACCCAGGGATACACCCATGTCATGAGTATCATCATTATCCATCCATCTCACATGGCATGGGAAAAACCTAAATGGTCTTGCAGATGGTTAGTGGCATAACCATAGCTACACAGGCTATCTCATGATCATCCATATCATATTATAAGAAACGCCATCACAACCATACAGGTTCTTGACTACACTACTAGCATAGCATACTGTCTTAGTGGTGTAGCAACAACTCGACATACCAGACCATCTCATTGGAGTAGCCTACATCTCAGAATATATCCTACAACTCAACATGAAGCTTACAACTTGTCACAAGGCCTACAACTTGGCATGAAGCCTAAAAATTGACACAAGTCCTACAACCCGACATGAAGGCCTACAACTCGACACAAAGGTCTACAAGTCAACACAAAGAATACAACTCGACACAAAGGCCTAAAACTCAACACCAAGGCATACAACTCGGGACAAAGGCCAACATGATCCTTCTTTTCAAATTCTTCCATTAATTACCTTTAACTGAGAGAATCCCCGAACAACGTTTCAGTCTGCTGCATGTCCTTATGCATCCTGCAAAGTGTCAAAAAAACTTGCTTCTTCCTGATCACTGACTCCCTCTGAGTCCCTTCAAGTCTTTTTTTTTTTGTGGTAACCTTCTTGGAATATGTAGGATAACCTTCTTGAAACATAAACAACAAGAGAAAAAGTACTTCCAATATAATAACATTTTATATAAGAAAATATCAATTTCATGGTAATTCATTATAACATTACCAAGGTGTCCTTCCTGAGAACAAGAACAAGAAATATCTCCTAGAGGAGATGTTAGTTCATATTGAAATTAAGTACAATAAGCATTTACATTAATAACACATGCTACTAAGTATTCATTTGTTCCTAGCATTAATAAAATCTAAAGGATTGCAATACTTAAGCAACAATACAAATATCAAACCTGATACACAAACCTGGAGTCTAGCTATTGTTCTGCTTGAGTTTCTTTTCTTATGAGACAAGTATTCTTTCCAACCTAGAGAGTGTGTTGTTCCTCTAAATGTATTATATATGAGATCTTTCTAGCTCTACGATTTCTTCTTGGACAAAGATCCCTTCTCTTTCTAGAGATTCATATCTGCAGTAGTTTCTTTTTATTGTTTTTCCTACTCCACATTCATGTGCTTGGAAACTCCAGAAATCAAAATCTTCATCCTTTGATGCCTGCTCTTTAGTATGTGCTTCCATAATTTTTCCCTTTGTTCTTTGTAAGGATGATGTCAATCCTTGTATTCCATGCTCTACCAAGAGACCACGCTTCCGCTGCACCACTCTGATTTTATGGAGGAAGTCATGAATGTCTTTGACTTTCACCTTGACCAATATTTTGACTTTGAACAATCAAACCTTGACTTTGACCAATCAAACTTTGACTTTGACCAGTCAAAAGTTGACTTTGACCCCAAAAATCAACTTTGACGTTTTTGATGGTTGAGGGCACCAGGAGATATGCTGGGCACACTAGGATAATAAAAAAATAGTCCCAATACTTCACATAAACTTTCACTGCAACGGGTGTTGCAACTAACACTGTAAATGGAACTGCAACTGGCACGAAGGAATTGGAATGAAGGAAATGACACGAAGGCACTGGAACTGCAACTGCAATTGTACTACAATGAGCTTGACAGAGAGCTATAGATGTACCTTCTAGTGGTTAGACTATTCTGAAGGTGGTGTGGGCCCATAACCTATTAGAATGTTGTTCTTGTTTAACCATAGACAATGTCATAGCATTGCCACCTAAGCATAGGCACAAAGCCACCCCCAAGCACCATAACCTTTGGTAGATAGAATGATTTTGGAAGTAGCACTAGAACCAAAGGATAACAAATAGAGAGAGAGAGAGCACCTTTCTCCAAAGGTAGCGCACCAAGAAGTAAGTCCCAAACCACAAACTAAGACTAGTACCCAGCTGGAGTCGTTGCAGTTGCACTCTTCCTCTAGACTTGCACACCACTTTCTTGAGTGTGAGTGTGTTACCAAATGATCTCAAGCACCTTCTATTTATACTAATCTATCCAAGTGAACATGTGTCTCTTCAATCAGGGTCGACCTGTCCTTTTCTGCATATAATACTTCAATATTACTTATTCTGCTGAGCCGACTTGTCTTCCGGGGTTTTCATACATCTGTTTAGGTTTTCGCTTGCTTACGGAATATCCTATTCTAGTCATATGGTTATGGGATGGAGTGAAGAATGAGGGTTATGCATGAAAAAGTGATATATTTAGGTAAAATTACTCAAATTAGAATAGATGAGAAATTTTAGGGTGATAAAAGTGGGAAATAACTTGAATATTGGAAGGGAAACCCACTATAAAAGAGATGGAGTATTAAATTTGAATTAAGTTACAAATCCATATTTGAGCATGTTTATCACTACAAGAAAGTACACATATTATAATAGTAGTGTGAAAAAGGAATGTAACAACTTTATTATGAATCCATGTACTTATAGCTAGATTTTACTTGTCAAGGTTGTGTGTGAATTTCTTAATTATGTTCTTTTATTTCTATAGTTATGAAATTATTATTTGCATGCACTTACTTTCTTCTTTAGATCTTCCCTTGTTGGTTTTTCCTCTCAATTTTTCTATTCCTATTTGTGAAGTTTCAATGAAACTTAGACAAAGAACCTAGCTAGTAGAAAAATCACACAAAGTTTGCAAGAGAAAAAAGAGAAAGAGAGACAAGCTTGAGAGAAAATAATGAATTGTGTTAATTGAAATGAGTAAAATGAATAATGCACATGATATAATCTACATGGATAAGTGAAAGTGCCATAGTAGTTATCTAGAGATATATTTACACTCATTGATAGAAACCGAAGTAATTTACCACCTAATTCTAGTTAACTGGTCCATGCAATCACCAATTAACAAAGTCACACATGTGGAGGTGAAAGAAACTAATGCATGCACATTATATGTTCCCTCCTGGATGCATGCATGCAATATGTGCCCTCCTAGTGAGTAAACCAAGGTGAACATGCAACTATAGGTGTTAAAACTAAGGTTTCCATGCATAAGTGTGCTCCACTAGTCTAACTGAGGTGTAGCTGACTCTGAACTGAAGAGGGAAGGCACCCTATTTTGTAGGAGTTTCTCTAATTTATAAGGGAATATTCTCAGGAGAGAATATCTTCAGGAGAGAATATTCTCAGGAGAGAGTATTCTCATCTATGGAAGCACCCTCAACATTACACTATCAACCTTAGGAAAATAATTACCTAGGTGAGTGTGTAATATCTCCAACAACCCCATTGAACACTACTAAGGTGTAAATGATGAATGGGTCCCAGAAACCAAGGCCATGTTAGGTATGCATTTTAAAATGCATCTAAGAATGAACATTGAAAATAGAAGAAAGAGGGAAAACTTCATGGGACACCCCCCCCCTAAAAATACAATGTATTGAAAAATGAAGAAGGAAGAAAGGAAACTCCTAATAAACTATGTCCTTCACTCCACAAAGATCGTGTAGGAAGTGGAAATTATTCTTTGTAAATTTATTGGTGAAGATGTCTGCAGTCTATTCGAGGGATGGAAAATAGTGCAAATCGATGATCCTGTAATTTACCAACTCTTTGATGTAATGCACATGGATCTTGATGTGTTCAGTTTGCTATCGATGCACTAGGTATCTACAAAAATTGAGAGTACTTTTATTGTCACAACAAATGATAGTCAGAAAATGGAACTAGATTCCCAGCTTAGTGAGGAATTTCCAAAGCCAAAGTGCCTGAATAGTGATGTTGACCTCTCCTTTGTACTCAACCTCTACTGACAATAAATACATCACTTGCTTCTTTTTGCTCGACAAATAGATGGGACCGAAACCCAAAATAAGTACGTACTCAGAATTGGACTTGTAATATGTGATATATCCATTCTAATCAAAATATGTGAAGCCCACGATAACTAATGCACAACCTACTGCATAGTGGATCCCATAACTGGTGGTTTCCTGAACAAATCTGAGGATGTAGTTGGAAGACTTCAAGTGTAGATCATGTGGCTCCTATATGTACTTGGAAAATTCCCCTACTGCATATGAGAGATCTAGTCAGGTGTGGGTAAGATGCATACGGATCCTCACAAGATGTCGATACAAGGTGTTTTCCACCAATGATGTATCCCTGCCATCCTCAAGATGTACCCCAGACAAAAATGGTGTGGCTTCCGACTTGTAGTTGATCATGTGGAATCTAACCAAGATATCCCTATCATATTTAGTCTGAGATATATTGATTCTTGAAGCATCGTGACTAATCTCAAGATGAATGAAAAATTGTAGTGGACCTATTTCCATCATAGAAACCCTGTCATGTAAAATTTCTTTGACCGCAACAATTGTTGAGGACAAACTTCCTATGATCAAGAGGTCATCAAAATATAGAACTAAGATCAATAAGGATTCTATGGTTCTCAACATGTATAAGTTTGGATCTGATTTAAATATAAAAAATATTGAGAAATCAAATAAGAATGCATCTTCACATACCATGCTCTGGGTGCCTTCTTGAGGCCATAGAGTGAATTTTTCAGTCGACATACTAAGGATGAGTTATATATTTAGTCCCGAGGCTAATCCTTTTCAATATTCTCTGAGATATCCCCATGAATATAGGAATTCTTCATGTCCATTTAGAGAACTTCCCACCCCTACCTGCTGCAATGGAAAGGGTCAATAAGATGGAGTCCATCTTTGCTACTAGAGAAAAGGTCTCATCATAGTCTATCTCGTGGATCTGCTGAAAAAATTTGGAAACAATTCTTGCCTTGTACCTACTCACCTATCCATTTGATACCTTCTTGGTCCTATAGACCCATCTACATCTGACAAGATTCCTTCCTACATGAACAAGAAACAAATCCTTAGTATGGTTCTCGAGGAGAGAGTTGTACTCCTCCTACATAGCGGCTTCCCAGAAGGGATTCCCTACAACCTATGGATAGGTTTATGGGTAGGAATATATAACCATGTATAAATGCATGATAATCACAAGTTCGATAGCTATGAGTGTATGAGGAGGATCCTCAAAATAGGAACTTGTCCTCCTCTAATCTTCTAGATCCCCCACAAGGTCACCTGTTGCTTCTAGGTTGGTTTGTCCCCACTTGGGAATATTCTTTGACTCATCATTTGCATGATCCTTATATTCCAAATAAATTTATATATTATATCTAAACCATGATATACATGAGTGGAATCATCATCTTTGATGTCTAGTGCAAGAGGAAGTACCAAGGTCTCTACATATGGTTCTAATAGTGCATGTAAGGGACATTCCTCAAACTAGACACTTCACTCAATAATGAGATTTCTCGTTGAGGGATCAATCATCATATAACCCTTCAAACCATTGAGATATCCCACAAAGATGCATACAATGCTCTGAGGATATACTGATTTCCTATTTTTAGAGGGTACACATGCCCACGTTTGTGATCCAAATATTCAGAACTATGTGAATTCTGATTTGCTTCCACCCCATTCCTAAAAGGGAGTCCTATCCTTGACGTATATGTGAGGATATCTATTCTAAATATAGTTAGCATAGTTTAGTGCCTCAACTGAAATATTGGAAGTAAGATATCTTGAATGCAACATAAAAGTGGCCATATATTTTAGGGATCTATTCTTCCTCTCAGCTACCCTATTTTGCTACAGAGTGTATGGTACTGTATGCTGCAACTATATACTTGCATCTGAAAAAATATGATGGACATATTGGCTCACATATTCCCCCCAATGTCTATGTGGAGGATCTTGATATTCCTCTTGTTCCAAGTCTCTTCATGAGCTTTGAAGTCTTTGAGATGCTCAAACACTTCAAACTTATTCCTAAGAAAATACACCGAAGTGTATCATGAGAAATCATCAATAAATGTAAGAACATAACTCACTTTGTTGATGGACGGATGAGGAAAGGATCCCATTAGACAATTTTGGATGAGATCCAAGGGAGAAAAGGCCTTCCAATAATTACCTTTCTTAAACTTCTCTTGAGGATGTTTCCCAAGAATGCATCTTTGAAAAACTCCTTTGGAAAAATGTATGTCGGGAAAGCCTATGACCATTCCCTATTTCCTAATTCGCTACATGTATTTGGGGTTTATATGACCAAATATCTCATGCTAGATTCTACTATTATTATTATTATTATTATTATCAGGTGTCACTAGTAAAGTAAAATCAAATTTAGTGATTTACCTCACCAACAACAATCTTGGAGTTATCATGCATGTCATTTATGGTTACAGAATTAGGTGTGAATTCCACCTTTTTTCCTGTTCTTGAATGAGATATCTAATAAACAAAGAGTAGGTTCAAGAAGAGTTTTGGAACAAGCAAGATGTTCTCAAAACTTCCATGTTGTATTATTACTCTTCCTTTTCCAGTGACCTCTACTGGAGTATCATCACCCATGAGGATGGGAGGACCCATGCATGCAGTAATAAAAGATAAATCATTTTATGTGGCTTCCATGTGATGGGATGTGCCTGAATCCATATTCCATGCATCGGGAGAATAATGAATAGAAATTAAAGAATGAGAATTACCTATTTTCTTTGGTATTTGGTCTCTCAACTTCTTCTTGGAGTTCTTGAGAATGAAGTCCCCGAGATTCTTCTGTTGAAGTTCCTTTTCCATGAGATATATTGTCTTCTTCATGCATGATTATTTAGGATGATAGACGAAGTTGCAATATTCACATTTTGAATTCCCTTTCTTTCCATTTCCATATTTGGAGCTAGAGGAATCATCAAAGGGTTTATAATCTCCTTCCTTCTTGTGTTCAAAATGTGCCTTTCCCTTTCCTTTTTGCTTGGAATTTAGATTGAATGTGTTGCTACTATCATGCACAAAAAGTGCATGTGCATTGGAACTGTAATGTCCCCAACCACTAGGCTGAGCCACACTACTTCCAAAATTCCCTTGAAGATGCCCTGATACCAAGCCGTGACATACCCAACCACCGACAGGCTGGGCCATGGCACCTCAACAACCTCTTCTTGAATCCATTTCCAATTTCTAATAACAAACAACTAAATAAAGAAGCATGAAAGAATACATGTATTAATCAAGGTTCATGTTAGATTATGAAATAATTAACAATATTCCATGCACAACAATAAACATCAAGCAAGCACATTATGAAATACATATATTAGAGATAATAATCAATACACAATAGAAATAATTATGCAAGTGGATAAACACATGAAAGAGAGAACTTATCTTTAACAATACCAATGACCAACTACCTACAGACTAAGGACGTTCCACCCAACCTTAGAAACTGTTGTTCCAAGTCTTAACATCAGGTCACGCCTGAACCAAGACTATGAATTCACAAGGATGGGTTCGAGAGAGACACTCAACTTCCCAAAAAATTTGACACTCAAACTCTCAAAGTTTTCTCAACACACAAAAATCCAAAGTACACCAACTCTGTCTCCTCCAACCTCCACCACCCAAAGACAATGAACCCCCTTCACTGCAATGCAGTCCCTGATGTTTTCCACCTTTTCCATGGTTTCAATGCTTCTAGTTCAGAATCTCAATGTTGGAACTCTCAAGATTTTTAGATGTGAACAAGGTTTCTCATCATGACAATGCACCCATGCACTTAGGGATTAATTCATGGCTAGAATACACCAGTAATTCCTATAACCAACCAACCATGACTATTTTCCTTCAACAATTCATTTCCCCTTTATCTCGACAAAACAAGAATGAGCAAGGAGAAAAATAACTAGGGAGAAATGCCCCAAACAAATTTGGTTCAAAATGAAAAATGGTCAGCAACTCACCCAACTAATTGAACCAACTAACAACTGAACCCCAAGGAAATTAATAATTGGGTTTAAATAGCAAGTCCCTCCAAGTCCATCGTGGTCTCCCCAGGAGACTCATGTGCCATTTCATAGCCCCCCCAACAAAAACATGGGTGATAATTAAATAAAAAAGAATAAAGGTTTTTACCCTCGATTCCCTCCTCGTGGAATCATACCCCCCTATAACTCTTGTCTTTTTTTGTCTTGCAACCAACGATGTAATTTTGTTATTAAAATGTACAAATCATTACATTGTTCATAGGCGCTCTGACCCGTTTCATTTTTATAGGAACTTCGGCCTTTCATCGAATAAACAACTACATTATTAAACTGGGGACTCAAATCTAGGGTATTAGATTCCCCTCCCCCTTATTTTGGAACTTCCCTTAGTGCATATATAAAGTAGAAAAAAAAATTCAAAATTCTTCAAAAAATTGCGGGTACTCTACCCGCATGGAATCTTCATGCTCCCAAGTAGCATCTTCAAGTCTATAGCAGGCCCATTAAACTTTTACTAGTTCTATGACTCAATTCCAGAGCACTTTGACCTTTCTGTCCAATATGCACCCTGACCTGAATTGAAAGTCTCCCTCTGCTCCAACTAAATCAAATGCCAATCAATAACATGGTTAGGATTATGCACATACTTTTTCAAAAAAGAGACATGAAATACATTGTGCACATTCATGGAAGAAGGAAATGCAAGCATGTATGCAACTGACCCTATTCTATCCAATATCTCAAATGGACCATAGAATCTGGCTACTAGATTTGTAAAACAACCCAACTTTAATGAGATCTTATTGGGATTCCCTTTCAAAAGAACATGATCTCCAAGTTTAAATTCTTTATCTATCATGTTCTTATCTACATAACTCTTTTGTCTATCCTATGTTGCCTTTAAATTCTACTTAATTTTAACCATCTGGTCTTCCATGTCATTGAGTGATTCCGACCCAAGTACCACTTTGTCTATTGGGTTGTCCCAACTCACTGGAGTATTGCATTTTCTCCTATACAAATATTCAAATGGAATCATCTACAATGAAGCTTGATACATATTATTATAGGAAAACTCAACCAAATGTAAAACATCTTCCCACTTAGATGGCTTATCCATCACATACATTCTCAACATGTATTCAATCACTTGGTTGACTCTCTCTATCTTCCCATCTGACTATGGATGGTATGTTGTACTAAAGTTCATATTTGTACCAAATCCTTTAAATAATCCTCTCTAGAAATTTGAAGCAAACTTTGTATCTCTGTTGAAGACAATTGCCTTAGGTATTCCATGCAACCTAGTAATATCCCTCATGTAAATTTATGCAATATTATCTATTGTATGAGTCATTTTTACAGGAATTACATGAGAAAATTTTGTCAATTTATCAACAACTACCATTATTGAATCATTTTTCCTTGTTGTCATGGGTAACTTAGCGATGAAATACATGGTTATGACTTCCCATTTATTCTTTGAAATTGGACATGGCTGTAGCAAACCCACTGGGTGTCTATGCTCAACTTTCACTCTACAAAATTCCATACATCTAACAATGTAAGAAACAACACCATTATTCATTCTAGGCCAAAATAATTGACTTCTTACTGCTGCAATTGTTTTCTGGTAACCGAGATGTCTGATGTATGGAACATTATGCATTTAAATTAACACCAAGCTCCTAAGTTCTTCGAAACTAGGAGCATAAACTATGCTCTTATGCATAAGGGATCCATCCTCTTTAATCTCACACCCTTTAGATTTTTGTTGTACATTCTCATGCTGTAAAATTTATTTTAACTGTAGGTAATGCTTGTCTCTAATAACAACATCCACAATTTTTCTCTTTAAATTTGACTGATGCATACTAATGGTTGTAGCAAGCATGAGATGTACTCTTCTGCTGAGTGCATCAATAAATTTATTCTCTTTCCCTTTGATATTATTGATATCAAAGTCATACTCACTTAAAAAATTCCAACCATATCATTTTTCTATCATTCAAATTTGGTTTTTCAAAAAGGTACTTTAGACCACTATGGTCTGCCCTTAATTCAAACTTCTTCCCCATTAAATAATGTCTCCACATATTCAAGGTGTGAACTATGAAAACAAGCTCTGAATCATGTGTGGCATATTTCCTCTCATGTCCTTTAAGATTTATGGATTCATAACTAATGACATGCCCATTTTCACTGAGGACTCCACCAAGTCCTTCCTTGCATGCATCTATACAAACTGTACAATTCTCATTTGGGTCAACAATATTTAAAATAGGTGCACTAGTAAGTAATTCCTTCAACAAAAAATTAAAATTCTCTTCACACTTTGCTATCCATACAAACTTAGTTCCCTTCTTTTGTAAATAAGTGATGGATGAGCAATCTTAGAGAATCCTTTAATAAACCTCCCATAGTATCTAACTAATCCCATAAAATAGACAACTTCTGGAACATTCTTTGGTGTCCTCTAATGTCTTCCATTTTCTCTAGGTCCACTACTACCTTCTTCTGAAATGATGTGCCTCAAATAATGGATATGTTCTTGGTAAAAATTACACTTAATAAGCTTGGAATAAAGTTGATTTCCCTCAACACTTGAAACACCAACCTGAAGTGATGTTCATGCTCTTCCTCCGACTTAGAATATATAAGTATGTCATGCAAGATTACAATGAAAAACTTATCTAGAAAATTTCTGAATATTCCATTCATTAAGCACATAAAGAAGGATGATGCATTGGTCAATTTGAATGACACCACTACATATTCATAATGTCCATACTTGGTTCTAAAGATTGTCTTATTGATGTCTTCTTCCTTGATTCTTACCCGATGGTATCCTGATCTCAAGTCTATCTTTGAAAATATCTTTTCTCTTCTTAACTGATCCAATAGGTCATCAGTTCAGGGTAGATGGTATTTTTTCTTCACTATGGATTTATTCAACTTTCTATAGTCAATACATAGTCTCAATGTTCCATGCTTTTTTTTCATAAAGAGTACCAGTTCTCCCCAAGGTGAAACACTTGGGTGTGTGTACCCTTTCTTCAACAGTTCTTCCAACTGCATTTGTAATTATTTAAATTCCAGTGTACTCATTTTTTAAGGAGTTTTTGATACTGGGGAAAAGCCTAGTGCTAAATCAATATATAAGTTTATCTCCTTCTTCAGTGACAATATTGGTATCTCATGGAATATATCTTTAAATTCTTGCAATACTGAAAAATCTTCAAGGCTTGGCCCTTTTGTTTTTTCAGGGTCTTCTACATGAGATGCATACAATTGAAAACCTTTTCCAAAAAATCTCTTCAGCTGCAAGGATGAAATATCCCTTATAGAAATGGGACTTGGAATTCCTTTCACAATGCTCTATTTTCCTTCTTCATCAAGGTATGTAAATGTATTTTCATGAAAACATAGGACAAAATGATTCTTTTCCAACCAATCCATTCCAATTAGGACATCATAATATCCCAATGGTATGAAATTCATATCAACAACTGCATTTACTCCATTCGGATTTATTGGACAAGCTCTAACTTTCTCATTGATCCTTCTTTTGGTTCCAGAGGTTAGTTGAACCAAACTTGATTTTTCGAGCTTACTTTTCTCCAAATGTAATTTGTTCACTACTTTATGATCAATGTAAGAATGAATTTCTCGTGAATCAATTAGAATAACAACATGTTGATTAATGGTATTACCTTCCACTTATATCATATTGGATTGGTATTCTTCTTTTTGATCTTCTAAGGCTACACATATCCTTGGAATACTTCTGCCCATGTCTTGTACTGTATTAGCCTCTTGAATTTTGTGTATGGTCTTCATTTTTTCCTCTTCGTGAGGGAAATACTTGCACATGTGATATTCTTTGCATCCCCAACATTCGATTGGTGCTATTCCCCTTTTTCACAAGGAGTCTTCCTTCTTAGATTCATTCTTCATAGATTGATCTTTCTGTTTTTTATTAGGGATTTTTCTGTTGGAAGGAGGTTTGAATCCCTTCCTTCTCTAATCAGACTTCTCCTTATTCTTATCCTTCCATGAATTTTCCAAAGATTCTCTTCCCTTTCCTTTCTCATACATGTACTTATCCTTTCTAATGGTTTATATCAAAGTTCTAGGCTCACCATATTGAATCTTCTCTTTATAAAATTATGGAAGTCAACTCAAAAACCTTTGAATCTTTACCTTCTCATCCTTGATAAATCCAACATACTTCAAAAATACCAAGAACTTCTTCTCATATTTTCCCATGGTCATGCTCCCCAATATGAGTTCAAATAAATCTTGCATGTTCTTCTCATAGTAGTGTTATGAAAGATATTCCCTCTAAAAATACCTCTTGAATTGATTCCAAGTGATATTTTTCTCATTGATGTGTTTAACTTGCTTTAATTTATCCCACCACATAACATATTTTCCAAGAAAATGGTAAGTGGCAATTGTGGCTTCTAGATTAGAGGAGTAGTTGTGAAACTATAAATACTTCTTGATTCCTAGCAATCATGCTTCAACATAATCTCCACTTTCTCTTTCACCATCAAAGGATGGTGGCCTAAGATTCCTCAGCTCTCCTTGTAAACCATCCCACTCATGTCTTCTTCTTTGATGTCTGATATGAGACACTTCTGGACTGCTTATGGATCCTTCAGACACATAAGAATTCCTTGCTAAGTAAGGAGGTGAGTGATGTCTATGAGACCTTCTTGGCCACCAACATCAGTATGGCTTCCAACATCACTTTTTGGAAATGAGATCTCGAGAGGAATCAAGCCTTTAGGAATTTTATTATCTTCAAGAAAAAATATTTCCTTAGGCTTATATAGCTTATTTTGCAAGAAAGCACAAATGCTCTCATCATCGGGAAAAAACTGCCAAGATTCCACATTGTTAGGAAGATGAGGTCTATATAAGGATAAGAATGTATAATAAGGTCTTTAAGGAAGTAATTTTCTTGTAGGAAAAGCTAAAAAAACAACTAACCTATCAACGATAGAATTCAACTCCCTTTTAATATGAGTGATGTTAAAAGACAATAAATTTTGGATCAATTCCCAAACATCTTGGGTGTATCTCTTCATTAACTTGTTAATAGGAGTATATATTTTCTTGACTAGATTGACAACAAGTTTTGAGTCTCCGAAAAAAGTAAGATGGCCATAGCCTAAATTATAAGGATTTTCAATGCCTAACAATAAGGATTCAAATTTAGTTACATTACTTGTACAAGAAAATTAAATTCTATAGGAAAAATTATGAAATTTACCCACAGGTGAATATAAAACAATACCTGCCCCATTACCTTCATTTGAACATGCACCATCAAAGTGCATATTCTGCATATCATCTTCATAGTCATATGGTTGTTTACGAGAAGTGTCATCTTCATCATCGAAAATTGAATAAACACCCATATCTTCCTTAATGAAATTTACATTTGCTTGAAGAACATTTTCAATGTACAATGAAATTCGTCCTTCCCTTCACACAATTATATTCTTTCCATTTTTGGGAATAGGCAAATGAGAGCCATATAAATATAAGTAACCACCCATTAAATCTTGCTAGTCTCTACCCAAAATGATTGAATAATTACTAACAATAATGTTAGTCACTTGTATATTCAAAGAAGTCTTGATTTCTGGATGGGCGCAAAGGAATAGAGTTACCTATTTAATTTCACTAATCGTAGATTGTTGTTGATTATTATAGGATAACATGCTTCTCACATTTTCATTTGTACAAGAGAGGACAAGTTCTTCCATAATAATATTGGACATTACACTAGGTCCAGACCTACCATCTATTAGGAAACAATGAGCTATCTTATCAAAAATATTTACATAAATATAAAAAGGTGGATTTTTTACAGAATTTCTAAAATTATTTATACCCAGTCTATTTACATGTGAATCATATTCATCAAGGTTTTAAGAAAAACTAGCTACTAAAGAATTTTTACCTTCCATATAATTTTTAAGATACTATTGTTGCTAGAGGGACAATGACAATGTCAAAAAGAGTTGCATCTACTTTTATGTTAGCTAGTTGTTTCATTATGTTATAGTTTGATGAAAGTAAAGAGGTTGAAGCCCCTTGACTTTGTGCTATTCTATCAACCCGAGGATTTCTAATTGAAGAAGAAGAGATAGGGGAAAATAAAGTTTCATGATTTCCACCCTTTCCCTTGTCAGTATAAGATTTACTACGAGTGTTTACTAACATTATATTTTCTTCAGGAATGAAATCTAAGGCAACAAAAGTTGCTTCATTTCTTTTTCCAAATATTCTTTCCTGATATTTTTTATTAACCTCACAAGTTCTCTCTTCATGGTTGTCATCAAAAAATTTACACCAAGCCTCTAGAGAGACTAGCCTTTGGTTGATTATATGGCAAGGAATTAATAGGATGATTTCTAAAAAAAACTTGAGAAGAGGATTCAAGAGGGATTCAATTGGTAGTGATCCATTTCCTTTCAAATGAAATCACCTGATTGCTCATATATTGAACCAGTTGCAACACAGTCGACATTTCAATCTACTTAACAAAATATTCTTTAGGAAGACATGTTATTTCCATTTGTTCTTCATACTCCAAACAAGTTTGGAGTGTAGACCCTAGGCTTGTTACATTTTTCTCTTCTAATCTATGACGATAATAAGAGGGGAAGTCAATATAATACTGAATGAAATCAACTTTATTGTGAGGATGGATCATTTCTGGGATTTGATTGTACAATTTGGTGAATCTAAGATTGAAATATTTAATGGTTTCACCATTTGTAAAAATAATGTTATTATAATCCTTTAACAAATCCGCTGGATTCTTGGGCTTCCCATATGTTGATTTAAACCAATAAACAAGTTCATCCCAAGTCGAAAAGACTTTAGGAGGCAATTTGAAAAAATAAGAAGCATCTTTCCCTTCGAGAGAATTAATGAATAATCACATATATGTATCATTATCGTTTGCTCCTATATTGTGACATGCGTTAGAAAATGCACTAAGATGTTCTTTTGTAGAAATGGTGCCATTTCCTGAAAATTTTGGCAAATGATCTTTGAATTTGGGAAGGGGATTAGTAGTTGGAGAAATATCTAGAGGTGCAGACACATGCCATGGTGTAGTGGTGGAATCCTCCTCAAGCTAGAATAAACCAAATTTCTTGATTAATTTGGTAGGATTGGTGGTAGATTGAACTGGAATCTGATGATTGAAAATACTTCCGATTAAAGAAGAGGGAGAGGATTATGAAGAAGAAGATTGACTAGTACAAGAAAACATGGAAGATGTCATTTGGTAAGTGATAGGGATAAATTATATTGAAGAGCTTGAAGAATCAGACAAAGATCTATGATGTTTTACTTGTAGGGTTTCAAGGAAAACCTTTCTTTTTCCTATCTTTGAGACATGATTGATTTCTGGAGACAAACTTCTTGTTCTTCAAGAAGATCGAGAACCAGAGGACATAAGAAAATTCCGAATGAGGAGGATAATTTCTCGGCATCCTTTGTTGGGCCTCCCATTGTTCTCTAATTCTAATATATTGTGAAATAACCTCCAAACATTGATTAAGTTCTGTTTGTGTATGAGTTGTTTCTAAAATTGTGTAAAGTAAAGTTAACGAAATACCAGTTTGATCATCTAAACCCTGTCCAATGTTAGGTTGACACACAATAGGTATGGTCATGCAAACAACTAATAAACAGGAAAAAAGAAAGAAGTTTGAATACACAAAATAAAATAAATACAGAAAAGAGATACAAACACTAGAGAAATATTGAAGATTTCCCCGGTATGGTCTCCAAATAAATGTTGATGAAAAGGAATGGCCTTATCCTAATACCAACATTTTCAAATTTTTCTTGGCTAGAGAAAAATAGTCAGGATTAGTTCCCTATGTTTATAGTCCCTTTTACAAAAAATTCAATTAATTCTCAATAAATATGTCCTTGGAATTAATGTTATCTTTTATAGTTGCAGTATGTCAAAAAAGAAAAATATTTATAATAGAAAATATTTTTTAAATTTTTTGAACAACTTTAGAAATAAAAATATGATATAATATCACACAGAAACTCAAATGAGACTTCAAAACCATTGAAATTTTTTATTTATTCAAATATGAAATACAACCAACAACATTCTTCATACCCAAAAAGTAAGGACCATAATGAGACTTCGTAGTCAAACATGGTATATTACATCATACCGAGACTACTGGTATCTTTAAGTGGAACCAAGACTGAAACAAAGCTGAATGATAGACCACAAATGCCACTATCTTGACTCTGCAAAATATACGTAATCAATACTAAAAACTAATTATGAAATCTAATAAGAACCCACAGACTATCAGAGACAAATGATCAACGTTATGAAGTATATCAACAAATCAATACTTCTTGGTTCTCCTTATTGCCACCTCCAATAGGATCCTACTATCAACAAGAAGTTCTTATCACTTATGTATCTCAGAGATGAATGGAATAGTAAAGTAATATCACTTAATAAGCAAGAGATGACCTTATCAAAGTTTTTCTCTCTATCTCTCTCTTCTTTGGTTGTCCTTTGAAATCTTCTTTTATTCCTCTCAAAAGTAGTTTGAGAAGTTCAACTAATTTTAGTTAAGTCATTAACTAATTTTAGTTAATGAGGACAACTCATAATTGAATAATAGTAATAATATTTAATGATAAGGATAAAATAAATACTAACTGATAGGTGGGAACCCCCTAATCACATTTTGTTTATTTTTTAACATATCCCCCTTGTTCCTCCTTGAAAATATACAAATGTATGTCATCAAGCATCCATTTAATCATCAACGTAACACAGATACAAATCAACTCATATTTTTTTTGTAAACACCCCTGTGACTCCCGGATGATAAATATATTTATTAAAAATAAATATGTTAGATTGTTGTCTAAATAAAAACTTTATCACAAATGTGTTAAGATAAATTAACCATCAACTGCCCCAAAAATATTAATGTTGTGAACATATCCAAAAATGATGAATAACAATCTGTCCAAAGCATACCACTATCCAAAAATAATAACCAGAACTTCCCTTAACAGTAAAAAAATCATAATAACACTACAAAATTAGAATTTATATTTGTATGTGAGGCAACTTGCGTATGTTTACTTCCCTATGGATTTGTGACTTCCAAACCTTTATCAACTGGTGATTTGACTCTTGCTATTGATGCTTCAAGATATATGTGCTCAAAATAAATGTGCTTACTTTCATTTTTTGGATGTTTGGAATGAGAAGTGATCGAATGTGAGGAGGTTATTGGCTTATCAAAGTTGACATATTTGGTAGGTTGTTTTCCTTTGCTAGTCTTGGGCTCTTGAATTTGAGATTTAAGCCTTTTTAACGACTGAGTGGAATGGGCCTCATAAGCTTCATATGTAATATGGAGGGATGATCGCTTTGTAGGAGGTGGAGGTAATGGAAAGGAAGCTATGGGACACCCTTAGGATTGATGCCAAGGAGGGTTAACTGTTGGACATTGGGTTCAACACTTCCCGCGAGTTTCGTGACATGGGTTAACCTTGTCTCATGTGTCACATCCCCACTACTAACAACTCAACAAGATTTATTTAATATTGCAATATCTGATACCACCTTGTAATGAACCCATCCACCTAGATGAGTCTCGTTACCACCTTGTACCATCCCCAACTCCACCTTAGGCCATGCCACATAAAAAGTTATGACTTTTGATACCACTTTCTAATATTCCTCATTACCAGTAGTCCCAAAACTCTAATTAAAACCACAAGATAATGTGCCCAATACTAATCTAGGCCACACCATTCTATTTCTCTTGTCTCATACCCAATATTTATTCTATGGAAGAAACTCATTGAGACCAACAACACACACAATCGGGCTTGTGCCCTGCATGACCACTGATTATTAGTATGCACAAAATATCTTGTGCCACACATGACAACTATATCCTAACAATCCTGCGTGCACAACCGACATAGTATTGGGTGTGTTTCCACCTTTATACACACTTGTGATATCATGGAAGAAATCTTCAATCCACTTAGTGTGTCCTTGGGGGAAATTCTCGAGTCAAGGTGTTGTCACTTGATCCTCGACTCCTCTGTCTAGGCCAACTCCTAGCGAAACCAAGGGGGTAGTCCCTAACAAAAATACTATGAATTTTAAGATGACTAAGCAAATAAACCACTATAGGAGTTTATTGCAAAATAAAACATTTAAAGTAAAGCATTCAACACATTTGTTCGATAGACAAGATAAGCATAGAACATATGTCTAACCATAGCATATGCATGCACAATATAGTAAAGGATACCTGGAAGTATTTAAAAAATTATTAGACAATCACCATGTTACAAATGAAATATTGCTCATAAAGAAAAAATTGTGATACATGAGACCAATTCCTTAAATGTATCATGGGATGTTGTTGAACGTGTGTTTTATTAAGATTTATTGAAGGTAGATTAGTGAAAATGTGTGTCCTCTTTAGAGGTTATCTATTTTTTTGGAAATATGCTGAGAACTTACCAAAACCCTAAGGCTTCACCAGTAAGTTCAATGAAGGTGTCAGATGTCCAGCATGGGGAGAACCTAGATCTCAAAGTTCCCGTCTGACTTCACACACTCCCTTCATGTTGTTTCCCTCACATCAAGATAACTACTATCAAGGTTTCCCTAATTAAAGTTATTCCACACGGACCAACCCCAGTTCTGATGAATCCTAGGATCGAGCTAGGATCGCAGGGGTTCAAAGCATACACTAGGAGTTGCGGGGAAGGTTTATTTTAAAACAAGAAAAAATGAAAGGAAAATGTGAAAAAATGAAAAGTTTTCTAATTACTAAATGCGGAAAGGAAAACTGAACTAGCAAAAGGATTACTTTGTTTAAGTGAAAATTCAAGTTGTTATTGCTTGAATGGTTAATTTCCTTAGATTGTGTGTTTTGAAAGCATAAAAGCAAGAAACTCACAAGAAAATAAATCACACAACCACCACCGATCCCTCTAAAGGGGATGCCGAAACTGGGCAGTAAAGGCCTACTTTTATTAATTCCTATTACACTTTGAGAAATTTAATTCTCTTTTTTCCTTTTTATGAACTTTGGAATCTTATAGAATGGATCAAATTATTAACAAAATTTACAAAATAAGACTTTCTAAATTCTTGGTCTTAGAAGGGTCCAACTTTGGGTAGAATTTATTCAGTTTTGCTTCAAATTCGTCAGAGTTCCTCCTTGTTTTGTGACAGACATACTAAAAACCAGCAAATAAAAAGGATTAGATTATGATAGAAAACACTATAAGAAACTAAAAATAAATGAATAAAATTAACCAAAATTTTCTTGATATTTTCTCATGCAAAATGCTGAATTTTTAGGGGTGTTTAGAGGCTTTAGATGAAGCTAAACTAATCCCTCTTAGATATTTTATATTGGCTGTCCAAAACAACAAACACAAAGTGCCTAATTAGCTATATTTTACATGCAAAACATAAACAACTTTATATCTTAAGATTGAGAAATAAATTTCAGAAAATTGCAAGAAAGAGATTTAGATATAATTTTTTGATTGAAAGAGAAATAACTTAGATCTAAATCCTATTTGCATGAAACAATAGAAACTAATTTTAACTTGAAAATAAAACCTAGATCTATAATACCAATGCAATAAAGTAACCAAATGATTTTCTTATTTTCGAAATTAAAGAGAGAGGAGAAGAAAACAAGCTTGTGATTGGAATATCTTTGGGAGATGGGGTCCTTCTTTGGTGAAATGCAGAGGGATCTTCTTCAAATGTATTGAAGAAATATAAGAATCAACCTAGATCCTCCTAATCTCCAAGTAGAGCATCAATCACTTCAAATCCTTGCAAAATAGAGGGTTAGAAAATGGTGCCACCTACAAGGGAGACTTCAATACATGATTAGTTAAGAAAAATGAAAAATACATTGAAAATATTGCTAATAGATAAACAATAAGGATTACTAATCAAGAAAGTTTAGTATTCCTATCCAATTAAGCAACAATACATTTACAAGGACAATTTAAACCACAATATGAAAGTAAGATATATGAAACAACATCACCTCATAGTTATAAGCATCAACACATTACCAAGTCACCAATTTGACCTCCAAAGTCTCTTGAATTCCAAATACGAAAAATATTACAATAGCAGCAAGTCGTCCAAGCTCCAATTGACATAAAGGAGGAGGGTCAAGCTTTATTTATATTTTTCTTGGTGAAGTTTCCTAAGTGAGGGCATATGGGAGAAAAGGAGAGGCCCACTAGTGAACTGGGGAAACGTGTGAGTGAAGTAGGGAATGGGTGAAGAGGGAGTAGAGTGGTATGTGAGGGATGTGGAGTGAAGTGAGGTGAGGCAGAGTGGGAGAGGAGTGGAGTGGTAGTGGAAGGTGGATATAGGGAAAGTCCCTCTTTTGTATTAACACCCCTCTCATGTGGGTGCACCAACTAATGGAAGAGGTGTGCCTAGCCTCTTTGGGATCTCCTTCCACTTTCCATGTCACTCAACTAAGGTTAACTCACTAGGAGAGTGAATTTCCAACTAGAACATGGACTCCAAACATGAGGAAACATGTCCCCGACATGTTTGCTAAAATTTAGCACTTTAATTAAATTGTCCTTTTTACCTTTTTGAGAGAAAAATTCAATTTTGAGTGATTAAAATCACTTGTTTGAACCTCAACAAAAGGGGGATAAGGGTTTAGGAGGTGCTCCGGCTTAGAAAACGAGCACAAAAATGGAATATAACAACAACTAATTCCACTTTTATGAGTTTATTGACTCTTACATTAAAAAATGTTCGTTTTACGGGAAGTTTTTTATTGACTAAAAACTTAAAAAAAACCTAGGGGGGACTTAGCACAATTTCCATATGACTCAATAGACATGAATTAGCATGAATTCATATACATTTAGACACTACACATTGTTTATACCATGCCAATGCCTAACCAACAACACATACTCAAGCTTTGGAGGAGATTTGAGTGAAAAAACTTATAAATTATTAATCACCTAATAGAAAAGAAATAATTAACAAGTGAAAAAAAAACTCTAGAGTACATACTCGTGCTTAGGTCTTAGGTGGCCAATAGGATTTTACAACTTTCATGCTCAATTCATTTATTACTAGCTGAATTTCTGAACACTGAATTTTGAGCATCTAACTACTCAGTCTTTGGCGGCTCAACTCCAAATCCAGCTAGTACAACTCGGTGGATAACATTGGCTCCATATGGGGACGTGTGGTTGATATTTTTATTGAAGTAGACCATATGAGAATCCATAATTAAAGAACCTACATCATCGATGCCTCATCAATAACATATCCATATAAATCCAATAATAAACATGAGTTGTAGGAATAATATACATGTATATATGATACAGAAAGGTAGTAAATAAACTATGTACATGAAATAAAAAACAATAAAGTACAAAGGAGAAGGGTTAGAGAATATGATACAAAGGATGCCCCATGAAAATCATATGACTTCTCTGAAGAATAATTTGAGAATATGACCAGTTACTGGGAGCGTCAACTTCTCACCATACAACTTGCTAAGGAAGTAAGAGTTATTGTCGACTATGTCTTGGATGATGTATGGATCTGTCCATAAACTGTCAAACTTGTCGTGAATTCCCAAATTCTCTCTTCTTTTGTCCCAAAGAAGGAATGTATCACCTTTCTGGAAATCCCTCTACTTTGAAGACTTGTCAAGAGTATTCTTTACCTTTTCCTGAATTTTTATGCTTTGATGTAAATCTTTCCTTCTGCTCTCATCAAGATGAACCAACTAATCAATTCTACTCTGCTGAAAATCCTCATCCAAACCATACTTCTACACAAAATGATACACTGAAAGCTTTAAATGAACTGGAAAAGTGACATCAAGCCCATAAACAAGCTCAAAGGGACTCTTTCCTGTAGAACTCTTCTTAGTGATCTTGTCCGTCCATAAATAAAATTTAATCTTGTTATCCCATGAGCTCTTATTATCCCCAAATATTTTATTAAGGATTGTCATTAAGTTCTTGTTGTTGGGTTCAACAATACCATTTCCTTGGGGATAGTAGTTTGAAGAGCAGGACAACATAATTCCATACTTGAAACATAATGAGGACAATTCTGTTGAACTGAAGGCTTTGACATTATCAGTATTTATATTTCCGAGCACACCGAATCTAGTGATAATATTATCTTCAAGAAAATCTATAGCCACTTTGTCATTTGTTGACTTGGTGGGTATTTCTTCTACCCACTTAGTAAAATAATTGGTCGTTGTGATTATCCAAGTATAACCATTACTTGAATTATCCTTAAATTGACCGATGGAATCAAGCCCCCACTGTTGAAAAAGGGATTCAACTACTACTGGTTGAAGAGGCAAGGATGCTAGTTTTTTCTTCCTTTGGAACAACTAACATTGCTGGCAACCCTTAACCATTTTATGCACATCTGAAAAAAGGTCGGCCAATAATAATCTGCTCTGCGAATTTTGTGGGTAGTAGTTTTGGATGAAAAATTCCCACCACAAAATACTAAATGAAAGTCAACCATAAGTCTCTTGGACTCAAGATCATCAACACACCTAAGTATCACCCCATTGGGGTTCATCCACCCCAATCCATCCTGAATGATACAATACTTAGTTTATTTAAACCTCAATGCCCTTCTTTTATGACCAATTAAGTGACTTGGGCATGTGAGGTTAGAAAGAAAGAAAACGATATCATCATACCATTGGTGTTCTTATAATTTTTGAATTTCTGTTGACAAGGATGGCCTAGATTGACTCTTTTGACATACTAGGTCCCATGCATGTTCATTTCCTTGTGTTATCATCTGAGCCAATGCTTGACCTTTGAATAACTTTGTGAGTTTTATATCTAAGTCATACTCTTGTATATTGGAAACCCACTTTCCTCTTAACCCCAAGAAGAACCCATTTTTCTAGGATATCTTTAAGCTGGTAGTGAGGTACATACCCACAACGCTGGATATTCTATATAAACCTAGAAAATTCTCGAGGGACTTGACCAAGGCATATCTTTATTTTCCATACTTGTGTAATTAAACTCAGATTTTTGAAATGCCTTCCTCATGAAAGCAATGGGTTTCTCTTGACCCTGTTCATTATTTTGGAGAAAGACCTAGACTATACTATCCTTTGAAGAAAAGGAAAAAATCTAAAAATATTTAGAGTAATCTAGACTAATTAACACATGAGATCTACCAATTGATTCCTTAATATTTTTAAATGTTTTCCTTCCTTCATCCTGTCCACTCAAACTTTATTTTTTCAACAATTTGAGTATGGGTTGCATCGTTTCGACTAAATTTGAGATGAATCAACTGAAAAAGTTGATCTGACCAAGAAAATACTAGAGATATATCTTGGTGGGGGGTAAAGGTATTTTATTTATGGCTTCCATCCTTTTTGGATCAATCTTTACCCCAAATCCTTTGCAATGATGTTGACGTAACAACTTACCTTCATCAATACCCAAAATTGACTTAGCTGGATTCAAGGAGATGCCATACCCGACATCTTTCAAACACCTGTCTATGATGACCTGTATGATGTGATATTTCTTTTTGAGGGAAAATCGTTAAAGTCATCTTCCTGGTATATCTCAATGATCTTTCCCATTAATTCATTGAAATAAAAGTCCATGGTCCTTTGGAAAGTAGCACCCACATTTAATAGGCCAAAAGGAATTCTTAAGTACTCAAATAGGCCCCATGGTGTGGTGAAGGTTGTTTTATTTGATCCTCCTTCCTCACCAACTTACTTGATTATAACTAGAGAAGCCATCAACATGGACATTATTTTGGATCCAGTAACCCTTTGCAACAGAGTCTCCATGTTGGGTAGGGGGGTAATTATCTTTAATGCACACTAGATTCATATTTCTAAAGTCAATGCATAGTATTATTCCCCCATTTTTATTTCTAATCCTGTTAAAGTTACTTAACACCATGAAGAGACTGCTTATTGAACAATTCATGCAACATCCAACATCTTTAAGTTCATCTTGAACTAGTGGTGCCAACTTATGATTTATTAGCCTAAGTTTTTGGTAGAAAGGTTTTGTGTCTTCCTTGAGGAGGATAGTATGTTGAAACACATCCTCTTTATAGGATTTTTTTCTCATCATATGTGAATGCAAATACATCCATATACTCTTGGACTAGACTTAATTCCTTTCTTTCCTTTTCAAGTACCTTTTCAATTTTTATGAACCTTGGGACTTTCTTCGTCCCAATGTTTATTTCAATATAACTGACATGATTTACTACTTCTTGATCCAGTTACCCTTTGCAATAGGGCCTCCATGTTGGGTAGGGGGTAATTATCTTTAATGCACACTAGATTCATATTTCTAAAGTCAATGCATAGTATTATTCCCCCATTTTTTATTTCTAATCACCATTAAGTTATAACACCATGAAGAATTCCTTGTTGGAGCAATTATGCCAACATCCAACATCTTTTTAAGTTCATCTTGAACCAATGGTGCTAACTTAGGATTTATTCGCCTAAGTTTTTGGCAGAAAGGTTTTGTGTCTTCCTTGAGGAGGATAGTATGTTGAAACACATCCTCTTTATAGGATTTTTTCTCATCATATGTGAATGCAAATACATCCATATACTCTTGGACTAGACTTAATTCCTTTCTTTCCTTTTCAGAAGTACCTTTTCCAATTTTTATGAACCTTGGGACTTTCTTCGTCCCAATGTTTATTTCAATATAACTGACATGATTTACTACTTCTTTCTTCTTTTTATGCATTCCATTCCTGTCAAAAATTCTTTCTAAAGAAGTTATTCCTCTAGGAACTTGATTTTTTATGGGATTTTCTTCCTCAATATAATCTTTCCCCTCCTCTTTGTAGATGACATTGAAGTCGGAGAATTCCTAAACGTTACAGATGAACCATAAGATTTGTTCATCATCCATGAAAACTTCTGAGTGATCAACATTGTCTGGAAATGAGGGCCTAAAGATTATTTCCAACTTTCCTTTTCCTTTTATCAGATATTCTGAGGGTTGGAGGGTTGAAGCTGCTACTACCAAACTTTTAGCCAAGATTTTTTGTTCTCTAGGGATTGCAATGAGATCTATGGAATCAAAGAGTTCTATAGTATCCCAAATTGAATTTATGTATCTTCTTAACCTCTCACTTTTGCATGCATAATTAATTTTGACTTGAAGAATCACCAAGTCTGAATCACCTTTGACATTTAAGATTTTAATACCCATATCCTTAATGATTTCCAAACCAAGAAAAAGTACCTCATACTCAACCACATTATTTGTCACATCAAACTCAAGTCTAAATGCAAAATTATAAGACTTTCTAGTTGGAGACTTTAGGACAATCCCTTCCCCTTTTCCTAATCTTGAGTGGGATCCATAAAATTTCATCTTCCAAGCATTATTACTTATCTTTCCATATTTAAAATTTTATTTAGTTGGTGCTAGGAAGTTTAAACATATTGAGAAATTACCCATGTCAGACATTTGACAGATGAACTCATTCATTAGCTCTTTGGGATACAATGTGGTACTTTCTTTCTGTTTCTCTGTAGAGACTAAACTTGTTAGTTGAAGGAGGAGGGTAAGGGATAGTTGCAAAGGTCAAATCCATATTTAGGAAACCTCCCATGTGGGCTCCCCACTTTCTAGAAAGAATCATACCCAACATCAATTACAAGCACATCCATTTTGAAGGAAAAATCAGGGCGGAAAGCTAGCTTGACTGACAAATGTATGATAATGCCATGGGTTTCAATTTCCCTGGAATCCATGACACACATTTTTATAGGGTATTGTAACTTTAATACATAATATTTGCATGATCCTCTTAGTAATAATATTGGATGAAGCACGAGATTCATACATGCAATTATGCAACCATTGATCATTTATTTCTAAGGACACAAAGAAGGGATGATTTTATTATTTGGTTCTATCTCTACCAGTAAAAAAAACTAGAGGATGTTCAGGATGATCCTTGTCCTTTTCATGATTTTTTACAACAACTTTATCATTTGGAACATTTATTGCTTTGAGGAGTTTTTCCTTTTGTGAAGGAATTTTTAGGAGATCTGACACTGGAACCAAAATTTTGCAGTTGAAATCCAGTTACCTAAATCAACAGTTAGATCATTAATTGGAAGAGTAGTTGGAGGAGTATTTGCCTTGGGAAAGTTTGTTTGAGACTTGTTTGTACCATCCTTCCCTTTCCTTCGATAGACTATTCCTTTATGTATGGCCATTTCCAAAATATGCTCATTTGTGGGCTTGTGTCCATACAACTTTGTAACATTCTCATATTCTTCAACCACCTCATTGGCTTGCTCACTTATTTCTTGCATTTGGATCCAATAATCCATTGAAAAGGGGTGATCTTTGCCAAAAATGTTTATGTGATTAGAGTTTCTCGATTGTCCCACAAAATTGTTTGTTTGAGGCAAGCCTTGTTAATTTATTTGACAAAAGACAGGGCATGTAGACTCTTCATGAAAGTCTTCACATGCTCTACAAAAGGTGGTATTTCTTCATTTACCACATTATTAGATTTCAACTGATTAGGTGTTCTTTGGTCTTGAGGAGGACCTTTCTTTTGCCACCTTTCATTGTTAGGCCTAGGTTGGAATCTGTTATTTTGGGACCTTTCCATAACTATCAACCTATTTTGCAAAGCACTAAGTTGAGTAGCATGAGTATCCTACATGCTTTTAACCATTTCTGTTATGGCATTTAAAAACGTAGGATCTTTATTATCAGGAGCTATTGCTTTTTCTTTGGACTCTGACTTCCTAGAAGAACTACCCCTTGTAAAACCTAGAAGATTTGATTTCCTTGAGGCTTGCATATTCTTATCAATCTTTATAGTCGTTTCTTGAGAAATTTTGAGGTTGGTGGGTTCCTTATATCTTAACTGATATCTCATTTCACCACCAAATGCCTCAATGTAGTAAATCAATATAGAATTATTAGGAGGCTTGATGTATGTATGCAAACTTGAAACCAATTCATTGAAATTCTTGTTAAACTCTTCCATAGTTTCATTTTCATTCTTCTTGATTATGTTGAGGGAAACTAACAGATGGTGATGATCCCTTTTCTCTCCCCATTTCTCATTGAAGGCATCTAAGAGATATTTCAACATTTTGAACTTGTCATTTGGGAAGTCTTCATACCAATCTAAAGCATCATCTTCTAAGGATAAAACAAATAGTTTCATTTTGACATCTTCATGATCATGTGCAACACACCATTTATTTATGCATCTCATAAAATACTTAACATGCATTTTAGCACTAACAACATTATTCCCTTGAAAACTAGGTAGCTTTTCAATTTCTTTTTCATCAATTGCATGAGGATATCCATTTATATTAGAAAAGTGTCAAGGATCATATCTAGCCATTTCTGAGATACAATTATTAACAAAAAGAAAGTGAATATAAAAAACAAACTCGGATCCTAAAAGACTAAGGATTCTACGAGAAGTGGCTTTGACTAGCCTCCTCCTATAAACCCATTCAGGTTCGGGGATGAAGTCAACTAGGCCTTCTGAATTCCTTCTTGTAGAATACTTAGTCAAATTGGAAATTAGTGGAGTCACCAGATGATGAGTTTATTTTTGATAAAAAACAAGCATCAAATAAAAACTAAGTAAAAACAAAACAAAAAAGGAAAATAGTTCGTGTTCCGGGAATAGAAAGATTTATCCCCAACAACGACAAATTTAATGTTGCCACCTTTATACACACTTGGGATATCATGGAGTAAATCCTGAATCCACTTAGTGTGTCCTTGGGGGAAAGTCTCGAGTCAAGGTGTTGTCACCTGATCCTCAACTCCTTCGTCTAGGCCAACTCCTAGCGAAGCCAAGGGGGGTAGTCCCTAACAAAAATACTATGGATTTTAAGCTAATCTAAGCAAATAAACCATTCTAGGAGTTTATTGCATAATAAAACATTTAAAGTAAAGCATTCAACACATTCATTCGATAGACAATATAAGCATAGAAAATATGTATAACCATAGAAGATGCATGCACAATATAGTAAATGATACAATATCTGCAAATATTTAAACAATTATTAGACAATCACCATGTTACGAATGAAATACTACTCATAAATAAAAAGTTGTGATACATGAGACCAATTCCTTAAAGGTATCACGAGCAGTTGCTGAATGTGTGTTTTATTAAGATTTATTGAAGGTATATTAGTAAAAATGTGTGGCCTCTTTAGAGGCTATCTCTTTGTTTGGAAATATGCTGAGAACTTGCTAAAACACCAAGGCTTCACCAATAAGTTCAATGAAGGTTCCAGATGTCCAAAACATGGAGAACCTAGATCTCATAGTTCATGTCTGAATTCACACACTCCCTTCATGCAGTTTCCCTCACATCAAGATATCTACTATCAAGGTTTCCCTAATTAAATTTACTCCACACTGACCAACCCCGGTTTCAATGAATCCCAGGATCGAGCTAGGCTCGCAAGGGTTCAAATCATACACCGGGAGATGCAGGGATGTTTTATTTTAAAACAAGAAAAACTGGAATGAAAATGTGAAAAACTGAAAAGTTTTCTAATTAAAAACGCGGAAAGGAAAAGTAAACTAGCAAAAGGATTACTTTTCTTACGTGAAAATGAAAGTTGTGATTTATTGAATGGTTAATTTCCTTAGATTGTGAGTTTTGAAAGCATAAAAGCAAGAAACTCACAAGAAAATAAAGCACACAACCACCACCAATCTCCCTAAAGGGGATGACGAAATTGGGCACTAAAGGCCCACTTTTATTAATGCCTATTACACTTTGAGAAATTGAATTCTCTTTTTTCCTTTTTATGAACTTTGGATCCTTATATAATGGATCAAATTATTAACAAAATTTACAAAATAAGACTTTCTAAAGTCTTGGTATTCAAAGGGTCCAACTTGGGGTTGAGTTTCTTCAGTTTCTCTTCAAATTAGTCAGTTTCCCCCCTTGTTTTGTGATGGAACTGCTAAAAACAAGAAAATAAAAAGGATTAGATGATTTTAGAAAACACTATAAGAAACTAAAAATAAATGAATAAAATTAACCATTTTTTTTTAATATTTGCTCATTAAAATGCTCAATTTTTAGGGGTTTTTAGAGGCTTTAGACGAAGCTAGACAAATCCCTCTTAGATGTTTTTTGTTGGCTGTCCAAAACAACAAGCATAAAACTCATAATTATCTAGATTTTAAATGCAAAACATAAGAAACTTTCTATCTTAAGATTGAGAAAGAAATTTCAGAGAATTGCAAGAAAGAGATTTAGATCTATTCTTTTGATTGAAAGAGAAATAACTTAGATCTAAATCCTATTTTCATGCATTAATAGAAACTAAGTTTAACTTGAAAACCAAACCTAGATCTATGATAGTAATGCAAGAAAGTAACAAAATGATTTTCTTTTTTTTAGAAATTAAAGAGAGAGTAGAAGAAAGCAACATTGTGCTTGGAATATATTTGGGCGATGGGGTCCTTCTTTGGTGAAAAGTAGAGGGATATTCTTCAAATGTATTGAAGAAATAGAAGCATCAACCTATATGCTCCTAATATCCAAGTAGAGCATCAATCACTTCAAATCCCTGCAAAACAAAGGGTTAGAAAATGGTGCCACCTACAAGAGAGACTTCAATACATGATTAGTTAAGCAAAATGAAAAATACATTGAAAATATCACTAATAGATCAACAATAAGGATTACTAATCAAGCAAGTTTAGTATTCCTATCCAAGTAAGCAGCAATACATTTACAAGTCCAATTTAAATCACAATATGAAAGAAAGATATATGAAACAACATCACCTCATAGTTATAAGCATCAACACATTACCAAGTCACCAATTTGACCTCCAAAGCCTCTTGAATTCCAAATACGAAAAATATTACAATAGAAGCAAGTTTCCCAAGCTCTAAATGACATAAAGGAGGAGGTTTGATCTTGCTCTATAGTTTTCCTATTGAAGTTTCCTAAGTGAGGGCGCATGGGAGAAAAGGAGAGGCGCACCAGTGAACTAGGGAAACATGTGAGTGAAGTAGGGAATGAGTGGAGATGGAGTAGAGTGGTAGGTGAGGGATGTGGAGTGAAGTGATGTGAGGTGGAGTGGGAGAGGAGTGGAGTGGTAGTGGAAGGTGGAGAGAGGGAGAGTCCCTCTTTGGGATTAGCGCCCCTCTCATGGATGCACCAACTAATGGAGGAGGTGTGCCTAGCCTCTTTGGGATCTCCTCCCACTTGCCATGTCACTCAACTAAGGCGCCATTACTAGGAGAGTGACTCGCCAAATAGACCAGGGAATCCAGACATGAGTAAATATGTCCCTGACATGTTTGCTAAAATTTAGCATTTAATTAAATTGTCCTTTTTACCTTTTTGAGAGAAAAATTCAATTTTGAGTGATTAAAATCACTTTTTGGCCTCAACAATGGGGGGATAAGGGTTTAGAAGGTGATATCACTTAGAAAATGAGCACACATATGGATTCTAGCAACAAATGATGCTACATTTATGACTTTATTGACTCTTACATTAAAAAATGTTTGTTTTACGAGAAATGTTTTATTGACTAGAAACTTAAAAAAAACCTAGGGGGTACTTAGGGAAATTTCCACATGACTCAATAGAAATGACTTAGCATGAATTCATATACATTTAGACACTAGAAATTGGTTATACCATGCCAAGGCCTAACCACCAACACATAATCAAGCTTTGGAGGAGATTTGCGTGAAAAAACTTAGAAATTATTAATAGCCTAATAGGAAAGAAATAATTAACAAGTTAAAGAAAAAACACTCTAGAGTATGTACTCGTTCTTAGGTATTAGGTGGACAATAGTATTTTACAAAATTCATGCTCAATCCATTTATTACAATGCATAAGAGGGATGGAAATGCGGAAAAAAGGTGATCTCATAGACCTGCTGAATTTCTGAACACTGAATTTTGAGCATCTGACTGCTCAGTCTTTGGCAACTCAAATTCAAATCTAGCTAGTACAACTTGGTAGATAACATGGTGCATCATTTGTTCCTCAACATGCACGACCCCTCAGGCCTTTCACTAGAAACCATACATTTATTTTTGAAATTACTTAACATATAACAACTATAATAGCAGAAAGAACTCATAAAACAACTACGCACATAACCATTCTGATGTCATGCGCAGGGTGTATCTCATTTATGCATGCAGACTGATTCCCCTATGCACGTAATGATTCAGGCATCACTTCAGAATCCCATGACCGTTACTATGTAGTTATCTAACATGAAACACTTACTAACTACCATGCTCTACATCTGCAACAGTTATGCAGTACTAACAAATACATGCACAATTCATCATAGTTATGTACAATTTCCATAAAATTAAATAACATAAGCATTCACATGTTAAAACAACATGTAGACACACATAAACTATCATGACCCACATCCTGTATATGGAACAAAAATGCAATTAATCAACATATATAATCCATGCATGAATATATAAATATGAATAGAGCACACAATTATATTAACATGAATATGCACATTACTAAGAAGACAAATACACATAAGAAGGAACTTATATTTTGTTGTAATCCACCAACTGTCCACGAACCTTAGACGTTCCTCCCAACCATATAATCTGCTGCTCATTTACTCTCAACAGCAGGTCACCCCAGAGCTTGGGATCAAAATCTACCAGGGAAAAGGAATCCTAAGCTAGGTTAAGGTCTGTCAACAACCAAAATACTCAGACTGTGGTGCCAAAAATAGAAAACATCCTATAGTCTCTCATTCCCCACACGCCTTTCCCACCCCAAGAAGTGTGCCTCTTCTCTTCTCAATAGTTATTCAGCTACCCCACTTCCCTTCAGAGGATTCAACAATAAGTTGGGCAGGAAGTCTTAGAGCCTTGTAGCTGTAGCTTGGAACCTTGGGAAAAACAATTTCCGACAATTCTCTCACATGGAGAGAATTCTTATGGGCTTCGAAACCCACTTCTACAACAAATCATAGACATGAACACCTTCTTATTTAATAACACAAAGGCCTTCCAAAGCACATGGTTATGTGATGGAAACAATTTACATTAAGCTACAAATGATTAGCGGAGAAGTGTTGGTTTGAATGATGAAGGAAATGAGTGGATCCTATGAAATACACTAAGGCCCAACAATATAATTGCATGCCCTTAACTTGACACTTGTCAATATAGGAACTACATGAGCTCCACTTGGTGACTCATTCCTTAACCTTAGGAACTTAGGACAAAAAATCATATCTAATGAATTTTGACTTTAGGAAATATTGTTATAATATTTCCTTGGCTTAGCCCCCTTTCCTAGACTCTTAGCCCCCTTACTTTTCTAGTGGTGTTTAAGCCCCCCGTCTCTTTCAGTCTGATGGGTATGCCAAAGTGCTATGTTTTCATTAATTATCAAAGTGTCATTACATTTGACAAAGATAGGATCGTTGGCCTTTTAGCACCATGACACACTTATCCAGCTGCACACAAAACTATGGAATGGACGCGCACCCTCCCTTGGTGTGAATGCACACAATCAACATTTTTTTACACTAAAACCATGCAAGCACTCCGACCTCAAAATACATATATACAAATGATCTCTGGCCCAAAATATCTAGGATACACAACCCAGTCTGATGCATGTTCCAAGGAAATATTAACGCACTTACTTAGGTGCACAAAAACTATGAAATGGGCACACACTCCTCCCTTGGTGTGACATAAGTCGGTCTGATGCACATTTCAAGGCATTCCTCATGCACTTATTCAGGTGCATGCAAAAATGAACCCAAAACTTGGGTGCTANACGCGCACCCTCCCTTGGTGTGAATGCACAAAATCAACATTTTTTTACACTAAAACCATGCAAGCACTCCGACCTCAAAATACATATATACAAATGATCTCTGGCCCAAAATATCTAGGATACACAACCCAGTCTGATGCATGCTCCAAGGAAATATTAACACACTTACTTAGGTGCACAAAAACTATGAAATGGGCACACACTCCTCCCTTGGTGTGACATAAGTCGGTCTGATGCACATTTCAAGGCATTCCTCATGCACTTATTCAGGTGCATGCAAAAATGAACCCAAAACTTGGGTGCTAACAACTCACCAACTTATATGTTCATTTACAATCACAAATTGGGGTTTGGGCTAGGGATATTACATCGTGGATCCTAAATTTGGATATAGAGGTGGAGACTAATGCTTGTGGGCTTTATTATAATGATAATATCAGTCCAACAAATGGTATCAGTGCAACAGGTCTTGAGTTTGAAACTCGCTTGGCATGTGCTGGGGGAGAGATTGTTGGACATTAGGTTCAACGCTTCCCGCGAGTTTCAGGACATGGGTTAACCCCCTCTCATGGATCCTAACTCCGAGGATTGTGGAAGAGGCTAATTCCTACGTGTTTTTTTTCCAACGACAATCGTAGTCCAACATTAACAGTCTCATTACAACCATCATTGGATGAAATTTGAAGAGGTAATGAAACATGCGGTTGTACTAGAATTCCAGAAATACTTGGATGAGGTTTAAGGGGTGGTTTTTTAGGTGTAGTATGCGGTTGGAAAGCCCCTTGTCCTGCTAATTTCAAGAAACCAATTTGTAGGAGTTGGTTAAACTCCTTAGAGTCAACATTGAAATGGATTGAGAAGCAGAGTATTTTATTTCCCCAAAATTAATTTGGTCTTCTCCCTCTACCCTTGTTTCCTCTACTGAAGAAAGTCATCTATATGTATTAAGTTGATCTAGGTGGATATTGGTGGCCACCCACCTATTCCAACTGGCTCAAAATAGTCTTTTGGCAATTTACTATTTTTCAGCAATTTTTTGGTTCCTAAACTTCCGGGGCCATTTTGAGGGCCTAAATGAATTTTTTCTGGATCAAGCACCCCAATGATATCATAAGGCTCTCATTGATCCCCCAAAATGAATCTCCTTGATGAAACCTTTCCAATGAGCTATCGTGAGCCCCAAACAAAGATCTCATGACAAAGTTACTCCCCCGAGAAGTTGATACATGAAACTACCCAAAACAGGGTCCACAAAACTGTTGGTTTTTCCTCTTCTGGGTTTAGGGTTTTGGAATTTATTTATGTTAAAAATCCCTTTAGAGCCTCATTGTAATTCATATTCTTATGAATGCTAGTAGCCATCACATCTCTTCTAAGAGATAAGCTACCACCATTCTAGTGATTCTTTCACTCTATATTTTTACAGTCTCTGTACATTTCTTTCATTAATAGAAATTGTGTATTACTGTATCTCTGTGTTTATGTTTGCATCTTTGATATATTTCTGTTATATTATTGGATATTTGAGATATCTCTGTACATTTATTTATTATATCTATGCTCTCATTTCGTGCCAAAAATAATCCATATTAGTGGTATCAAAGAAGACTGCTCTTGATCGTTTTTCAGTGCATGTCCCCGACGAGGTCCGAGTATAGAAAGTTGGGTATCGAGCTTGTCTCTATTGAGGAAAATCACTCTCACATGCCCAATAAACCCTCCATGGTGGAAGAAAATAAAAATGATAGAGAAAATGATTCTATAATTAATCTGTTGCTTGAGCAAGCTCTCACGCGACGGAGGGACGGAATGATGGATATTTTTCCCACATCCTTCATTGCATGTCGATAAAAACAGGTGCATCTTCATAAAGTGACCACTTTGGAGGCACCTCGCCTTTCAAATTACAATTTAATTTTGATATTCCCATATTTGAAGGACATATAGATGCAGATTCCCTAGAAAAATGGTTAAATCCGCGAGAAGGTTATTTCTCTGTTCATAATTTCTATGACAAGGAAAATATCACCTTCGCACTCCTTAAGGATCTCCCCCATGTCAAACATTGGTGGGAAACTTACTGGGAGAAAAGTTCCACAAATGAGTTTGGAATATTTGGGGTCGAGCCCACTTGAGATTTTTGTGTGGATGCAGTCAAGGAACAATATTAACTTGTTGGAAACTATGATGACTAATACATGATATGGACCACACTACGACAAGACAGGGGCCAAGAAGTGACAGATTTCATCAATACCTTCCATACCTTTCAGAACAAGCTAGGTATCAAAGACTCTGAGCGACATATGGTTCTGAATTACCATGGGATCTACATAGATACATCCAAATTGAAATGGATTTTTTGGACATCTCTTCACTGGGTGCTGCTTATCGATATGTTGTTAAAATCAAGAAGAAATTTAAGCACCAGAACAAGTGGGAGTTTGGGTTTGTAAATCTGCAATAACCAAATTATGGTAAGGATGACCCTCACAACCATGCTTCAGAAAACCAATCCAAGCCACATGAAAAGAAGGGTAACAAAAATACAAAGAAGGACACTAGAAAATGGTGTGATTTCCACAAAATCCCCTGGCACAACACTGATGAATGTCACTCAAAATAATCATTGGTGGTCGAGATCAAATACAAGGATCTGAACCCTGATTTTGAATATGATTCATAAAATATTGGTAGAAGAAAGATCATCGATGTAGGCCCCACTGTTATTGTCTCAACCACAACAATTCAACTAGAAGAACCAACATATCCTGAAGAGGGGGAATGCATTTTTCATTCACAAATTTGGGTGAAGGGGACCTCATTGAATTTTATTTTTGATAGAGGAAGCCAAAAGAACCTCATCTCAGCAAAGGTCATCAAACAGTTGGGATTGTTGATAAAACCACACCCACAACCATACAAAATCTGGTGGCTTCGCCAGTGATGAGATCTCTGTGTCAACCAACAGTGTCGATTTTCATATGACATCCAACCCTTCAAGGATGAAGTATTATGTGATGTTTCCCTACTAGATGTCCGTGATGTTCTCTTAGCCAACCATATATGTGGAAGTGCCATGTTATTTATGAGTCTCGACCCCTTAGTGTCATTGTTACTCTGAGGGGTTATCTCTATAATATACCAGAGGTAGTTCCAACTATTGTCCCACCTAAATAGTGCCAAAAGGTAATATACTATACTACAAAATTCATTTTCTTCACAATCTATTCGAAAGGTGAACATAAGAACATCGCAACCACTGCAGCCTCAGTCCAAGCACCTTCTATCTAGAAGAAGCAGGTTGACAAGATTGAAGTAAAGTGCAATGATTCCTTTTGGACAAAATCATCTCATGTATCCAAACTGGTTAAAAAATTCCAACCCTTCCAGCCACAGATTTGTGACAACCTTCAACAAGCTAAACAATCCAATTCTTCAGTGAGGCAAGCAACTCAACAAGATGCAGATTCAAAAAATGATTTTCTCTCTCCCAGGGCAGTCAACACAATGTATATCATTGATTCCTAAGGAGGGAGGATTGATCTAGGTGGATATTGGTGGCCACCCACCTATTCCATCTGGCTCAAGACAATCTTCTAACAATTTACTATTTTTAACATTTTTTTGGTTCCTAAACTTCCAGGGCCATTTTGAGGGCCTAAATGAATTTTTTTCAGGATCATGCACCTCAATGAAAACAAAAGGCTCTAATTGAGCCCCAAAAATTAATCTCCTTGACGATACCTTTCCAACGAGATATCATGCACCCCAAATAGATATTGTATGACAAAGTTACACCCTCGGGAAGTTGATACACCAAACTACCCTAAATAGGGTCCACAAAACTATTGGATTTTCATCTACCGAGGTTAGGGTTTTGGAATTTCTTTATTTTAAAAATGCCTTTAGAGCCTCACTGTAATCCATCTTCTTGTAAATGCAAGTAGTTGTTACATCTCTTCTCAGAGATAAGCTACCACCATTCTAGCGATTCTTTCACTCTGTATTTTTACAGTCTTTGCACATTTCTTTCATTGATAGAAATTATGTATTATTGTATCTCTATGTTTATGGTTGCATATCTGATATATTTTTGTTGTATTATTGGATATCCTATATATCTCCATACATTTATTTATTATATCTCCGCTCTCATTTCGTGCCGAAGATAATACAGATCAAAAGTAGAGTTAGAACATGCATACAATATCCAATAAACATCAAATACCATTTGCATAAAATAATTTAGAATTAACTCCATTGCAACAAAAAACATGCAAGAAATCAAGGAGATACAGGGAAAATATGTCAAAATTATCAATTATGGCCATTAACTCTTCTTCATCACATCACTAACTATTTTTTAAGAACATGGGAGAAACAATGTATTTTGGGAATATGATAGGATTTCAATGTGCAAAAAGTGAAATAATGGTAAGGGAAGGTGATGGTACATGTTCAAAATAATGTATCATCAAACATTACATAAAGTCAAAAAAATCTCTTTATAATTTCCATGTTAATTTTGTATCCACCTTTGCCAATCCTTTGTTGTAAAAAATTAACCATACATAAAGGGGAAATATTTTTGAAATAAAATGAATATGGAATTGGGAGATGAGAATAACTCATGTAAAGTGAAAATATTAAGGAGTTGGCCCTAAGCAATATAAATCAAATTTATCAAATATAACCAGTCTGTGGCATCCTTCTTCAAAATATGATCATAATCATATACATATCCCAATGATAACATATTCTTGTTTCCAATATCAACATCATTTATAAGGAAATATTCAATTTCATAACATAGGAGGAAGATCAATGAGAATTTGAAATGATATATGAATATGGGAATGGGGGAATAGCTTATGGAAAGTGAAAATATGAGGGAATCGATCCTTTGTAAATAAATAAAAAATTTAAACCCTCGAAACAAATCTCATTCCATTTAAATAATATGGTCATGAGAAACAATATGAAAACATATGCCAAACTCAATTTAACCCCTTTTTTCCAATAGTAGTATTCAACAAATGCTCACAACTCATATCATCATCTTATAATCACTTCGAGAATTGAAATTTATTTATCATTGGTAACACAAGTAGTAGGTTTCCTTCAATTTCGAGTAGATTGTTCGATATATCACTTTAAACCGAAAATATCATCAAACTGTGATGATATTTCTTAAAAATTAGGGTTTGAAAATACATTCTTCAAAACTGATATGAACCATTCCCAAATAACCCTTTTTGTGTAAACAAAAAGTAAACATGACGAAATAAAGTATTTGACCTGTTCATTATTTCAAGTTTCCCACATATCAATCATTACTTTCAAGAAAATAGCCATCACATCCCCAAAAACAATCAATGCATATTAAACAAATCGTCTTCCAAAATTGGCCAAGGGTCGAAACTGATCACATTTATCTTCCATCATAAATGAAAACTTGTCATGGTATTTAGAGGTCATTAGGTTTGTCAATCTCAAGATATACCAAAAATTCTCTTGTAAGCTCAAACATATTTTTCAACATGTAGGAATATGAAACCCTAGGGTTTAATAACAAAACATACTTTAACTTATGATATTAATTAAGCATGGTGATAAGATAGTTTTTCATTGATCGGGTTCAAAACCAGACTGGAAATTTCCCTTTGAACCATGACTCGAGACACCATTTCCAGGAAAATAAAACGCTAGGTGAAAAACAAAAAAGATATGAAAACCCATAACCCAGGTTCCAAGCAAAAGGTATTACAAGACAACATAGACTTCACTGAAGCCAAGCCTTATACATGATTATGGTAGGAGGATTAAATAGAAACTTATAATGAAGGGAAAATTTGAGGAGAAACCCCCTTTTTATTTTTAACAAAAGACAGACACTGAGGTTGTGTCATCATTAAATAAGGTTGGAGACCCATTTTTTTTCCATGAAATATTGCTGAGGAAGAACAACCATGAATACATTTTGAAAAACCAAGCAACATTTGCAAAATTTTGAAGGACTTGAACCA
>SNQJ01S0011905.1:87782-120112 GCA_010110895.2 Picea sitchensis
GTGAACAAGGATAGGTTAGATGGACACCAGGTATGAGACCAATCATAAATGGCCAATGGGTCATTTAGAGCACGAGAGTGCAGGATGAAGGACATATGAAGTGTACCTCTGGTCGACATGTGCACTAGTGACTAGAAGGCGAACGTGAAAGATATGACCTGTAACGGTTAGATTGATGGGACAAACTGATGGGGTCATGACGTGGAAATTGTAGAGGGTGGTGATGAATTGTAACACTGATAGGCAGTAAATGTTTGGAGAGGGGGAGTTTGGACGCAATGCGGTGATGTCGTGTTGTGATGGGGCCCGCCTGGATTTGTTTCATTCCAGACACCCCCCGCCCTCCCTTCAGTTAAAGGTAGAACAGTTGGGGGGATACAGGATTCCTTGCTAACTGTTGATCTAGGCGTGTTGTTTAACATCATGTCGGACCCAGCCCCCCCCCCCACCCTTTCATTAAAAGAAGAATGGGCGTGGGGGTCTGGAATCTTCTGTGGACCATCCGATTACGTGTTGGTGGGATGGTCATAGATCTGAGTGCACATATTAAACATATTTTTATACCCCCCCATCGTTAAAGGTTGAATGATCGGGGGGTTCTAAAATATTTTTAGAGCTGTAGATCTGGGCGCTCACCGCTCAATCATAGATCTAGGCCTGATATTTAATTTTCCAAGGCACGATTCAACATATGGCATGGGACTTAGGCTTAATGAATTTTTATGGGTTTTGTACGCTGCTTCTTCTTCTCTTTATCACCATGGGGTTAGAAAAACACTTCATCATCCAAAATATTTCATTTTTCATCAATCATCATACATATTTATTGAAAAGAAGTTGTTTAACCTATGTCCTAACCTACATAATTTGCACCTTTAGCCCAACTTAGACTGTTGGAATAAGAAAATACTCTACCTAGGGGCTATTTGACCAAGATTAGGATATTTGGTCAAATGTATTCACTAACTAACCTATCATCTTGACTAAGATTAGACAATTTAGTCAAGCTTATTCACTAAGATGATCAACATCAATTTAAAAGGACTTGGCCATGCTTAGACTGTATGGATCAAGCCATTGTTATTGCATGGAGCTTTATTTAATTTCTTTTATGCCCTCTTTTATTCTTTTCTCATTTTCATTTCTTTTTTCTTTTTTCTTTCTTTTTCAGGATGTAGTAATCTCTGGAAATCAAAAACAATGAAGGGAACAAAAATACAATCAACAGTTGATCCTATAAATTATAGGGTTATAACAGGATGTACTTGGTATATATTTTTCTCATGATTCTTTATTTCATTTTTGACATATATTTTGCTTCATGATGCTTGGTATGGGATGAGTTTGATGCATGAACAGGTCCAAGGATCGCTATATGGTAGCATATTATTCATTTTGCAGAGAATATAGAGGGAGACACACCCATATGGGGAGTCATTATTCTTCCCATGATTCTAGGAGGATATATTTATCAGATGCATACCTATAAAAGAGACCTATATTTGAAGAAAGAGCACAGAGGCATAATTCCAGGAGGAACAATGGTCACAGGGGGAGTATGTTCAATGCATTGTCAGCATTACATAATAGTGATATCCCTTGTTCAAAAGGGGAGAGATTATTCAAAAGAATATCAAAGACACTCAGACAAGGGGAGAAACCCCAATGAAAGTTCAAGAAGGGAGAGCAGCCCCAAAAAGAGAATGGCCCTTTTCCATTGATGTCAAAGGGGGAGAGCGAATCACATTGATGTGTTCGATGTTTATTGATGGGGAGAGTTAGTCACATTGAATATTGATCTAGAGCATGCCTTTGTTATTGGATAAATTGGTGAATGCAGACATAAACTAATCTCCCTAGATCCACTTGGATCTAGAACAAAACAAGATAGGGCATGACGCTTCCCCTAGGTTTCTACCATTGAAATTATCACTAAAGAAGGAGTGTATGTCATACCTTTATATATCGCTTTCATTTATCTCTGTTTTCCCTGCTTCGCTCCGGTGCTCTTGTGAGATCAGATCTGCAATGACACAAACCAACCAAAGTGAAAGAAACAATTATAGATTCAATGGAAACCTAAACATGTGATCAAGGAGTCATGTAATAAAATACTAATGATTTTATGGGAAAGAAACATGTCGCTGTATCATATTAAGTAAAAGTGGAAGATACAACCAAAGTTCCTTGATGTCACAGGTTCACTTTCGGTGGTCCTTTGTTCAAACACACACATACACTTGCTCTGAATTTACATGAATATAATCCAAAAAGCTTGATGGAAAAGTGGAGGCCACAAGTATCATTTGTATTAGGATTCTTCACACAGTCTTCAATCTATTCTTTGCTCAATCTTGTTTGACCTTGATTAACCTTTTCCATGATAAATACATTATAAAATAGGAGAATATGAAGTGGTTACTAGGATGAGGATGATCCCACCAAATCAGAAAAGCCAGTAAGATCACAACCATACAGATGCCACCTCACATTCTAGAAGATTATCCTTCTAGAAAATTCATGAAACTTCTTCCTTTTCTTATCTTAAAGTGTCACCACACCCTGCCTATATATCAACATGCAAAAATCCCACAGGCTAAGCATAGAGAAGCCTACGTAAATCAAGGATTTACGCACTGTGTACCATTGTCATCCTGTGACATCATTCTAAAAATGTTCCTTGTAGGGGAAGAACTTAGCCATTTTCCTCATGTGAAAGATTGTTTTGGAAGCCTGAACACATGCCTATGGGGTCATCATCAGAGCGACCAAAATAATGTGTAATAGAATTTCCCCCAAAGTATGAGGTTGGAACATGTGACAGCTAAAATACTTTGTAAAATGCGTGTGTGTGTCGGAAGCAAGGAGCACACCAATCAGGAACTTGCAAACAATCAAGCATCTGCATAGAATTATACCATTTTTGAGGTAGGAATTCCCATGCTCAGATTACAAGTGATTGAAATCATAAAAGAAAGTCATGGACACCAATTATACATCATGAATCCATGTCATCAAAATTCTACATAGCCACCATAAATACACTGTGGATCTATGTATTAGAAAGTGTAAATTTAGACACAACCACAATACATACAAAGTGGATCTTTGTGTCAATTCGAATCATAAATACTCCATCACAACTTGGGACAAAAAGATAAGATCCAGGGTCTTCAATCCCATCATCCGTAAGTACGAATCCAACCATGCGATTACAGGTGTTGAAGTCGAACATGGTAGAAACCACTTGATTATCGGTCATTGATGAAACTACTAACAAGTGCGAGGGAAATCACCATTGATGTCAATGACTGCCAAGGTACCTTAGTAAAATCCAACAAATGTGAATAAATGAGTTGAAGTCGAACACTCGATGAAATCTCTCGATCAAGGACCAATGATGTGAATCCACTATCGAGAGCGAAGAAACCTTCCATTGAGGTAGGCAGGATCTAAGGTACTAAACGATTTCTAAGTCTTGTTCCTAGATGATGAGTTGAAGTGGACAGGAAAAAGACTCATCAAAGGAGGGCCTTGCTGTATCCCTCATTAGTGACATGAAATAAGTAACAGATTAAGGGTGGATCAAAGTATGAAAATGATTCAAAACTGACACAGGGAAGGCCTACATGGTAAGAAATGATAATGCAGATGGCCGACTCAAAGGAGGGATTGTTTGGACTTATCTTGAACATATGAATGACACGACACTAGTCTTGGCATCATTGACTCAAAGACAAACCAATATATGAATTCGATGAAGGCTAGATGAGAGACAAATGGATTTCCCAACCCGGATTCAAATGATGAAGGGGGTGTCATGTTCAAGAGAGACTAATACTGCCACTAACACAGGTAAGGAAACACATTTCTTTCCCAAAATTTCCCCCACCATTTCTGGCGAGTACCTCTTTATTTTTATGCAATATTGAGGAGGATAACATATGCTTGTAATGTAATCTCATCCTTCGGATGAGTCCCTCGTAGTATTTTTAATGAACCCTAAGAAGGAGTGGTTTGGTCCCATGTGGGTCTTTCGATGTTTGTTTAACGAGTCCAAAGATAGAAAAATTGGGGGGTTTTCATGTTTATAGAGTCTGAAAAACACTTAAATAGAAATCTCTCAGTTCCTTTTTCATAAAATAGTTGGATAGGATCGAAAAAGTGATAAACTATCGCCCATCGAATGTTTTATTGAAATACGTTTACGAGTGTGAACAAAAAAAGGTCGCTCGACAATTTTTTCATTTTTATGGAGTGTGAAAGAAGCTTAAATGATACTCAATGTGTGTCATTTTTCATGTTACCAAGATGAGTACAAAAGGATGACAAAAGTATACTCAGTTTTGTTCTCATAAATTTTTGAGCACGAGAACGAACGAAGAGTGAACTCGAGGTTTTACTAAAAGACCCTAAAAAGTATCGATATGCGTAACGAAGAGAAAACAAATTATGGAACAAAGATCCATACTCCATTAATTAGGACTCTCGTCTTATTCTTGCAAAAAACAAGACACTCACGAGACTATTAGTTTTGAGGGTTTATAACCAAACACATTTATATAATATAAAATATTATGAAAAAGGGTAAAAAATCAAATAATCAAGAGTAAGAGCTCTTTTTCACCATTTCATTTGTATTTGGCAAGAACTTGTCTAAAACCCCCTTTTTCACCCCTTAATTCGGTCGGCGATTGCAAGGCGAACAGGAGATCAATCGACGAATGGTTTCCGTGAAAACAATAAGTCCTTCATCTTCTTCCTTTTCAATGGTTTAAAATTTGTTTTTGGTGGTCAAAAAATGATTTTTTGGGCTATTTTTAGGCGAGTTGGCATGCGCTGCGGCCGCCGCAGGTAGCCAATATCGGGCCCCACGGAAATCAAGGATTTTCGTAGGTGCCCAATGGCTTGCCTGTGAAAATCCTACACTATAACTGAAGCTCATTTGCGATGGTCGAAAATAAAAAAGAAAAGAAAGTGTTGAACCAAAAAGAATTCCAAAAACGCTGGATAAGGGTGCTAACTATCCTCTCTTACTTCCATGCAGGTGTTTGATTGCAAAAATGTTGGAATGGAAAGAACGTGAGCATGAAGATGATGAATCTATGGCTTTAAATGATCCAACAACCATCGATGGTCTTCGACAATGTGGCCTATTGAAGTTTTTCAAAATCCAGGGTATGAGATCCCAACAGAGACTATTAGAGTACTTGGTCCATATGTGGGATGTAGAACAAAAAGTATTCCATGTGGGTGTTCATTTCCTCTCCTTGGACATTGAGGATATTTACTTTTTGATGGGGCTATCCCATTGTGGGGCATGTGTGACTTTGACAGGGGGTCGAGGTTGTGGCTTGTCGATGAGCGAGTATATCCATCGACACTATGAACCGGATGCCAAAAGGCGCAAAGTTAAAGTGGTTGTCCGAGGTGTGTAGGATATGACTCTTAGAACCATCCTCTTTATCATTGCACGAATGGCAGGAAGCACGTCATCACGCATGGCGCTCCAGAGTTATTTTGAATATGCCATTGAATGTTTGGAACCTCAAGTATTCAATTGGTGTGACAGTGTGCTCTAGAGTATGAAAACACAACTCACTAAAATCAAGAGAGGAGACCTAAAGAAGTTTGGGTATGGGTCCATTTTGGTGTCTTTCTTCTTAGAAAGAGTCCCTCATTTGCGGATATAGGTAGAGTGGGGACTACCATCCCCACGAGACCCAAGAATGAAATGGTGGTGTGACCTTATGGATCGCCACGTAGCGGGCTCTATTATCAAGTACAATGATGCATTTTTCAACTGGTTAAGGCCCCAAATCTTCATGATTGATGATTATGCATATGTTGGCCTGGAATTTTGGGGTGATCTTGACTTGGCTCTCCTTGAGGTATTTCAGTGGGGAGATCTAGATAAGAACGACATTTTTTTCTTTATAGTGTTTTGTGGTTTTTTGGATATTAGATGTTTTTTGTGTTTTTGATCTAAAGACTAATCAGAGACTTTTGACTATGCATATGTAGGACCACATCGACCTCTGGGCACATCTCTGATTCAGAGGCAAGGAGAGGCACGTGTGGTAGTAGGGTGGGATACCGACGATTATGAGGTGATGGAGCAGAGCTTAGAAGGCTTGATGGAAAGCATCCCCGACATGTCGATTGAGGAGGTCCTGAGGCATTATCAATGCCATACTATAGGTGTGTCTGACTCACTTAGTCATTTACTTCGCAGGGTAGCATGGGCAGTAGTGTGCTATCGCAAGTGACATCCATGATGCTATTTTGTAGGAGCCATGGGCTCTATATTTTGATAGTTTGGTCTGTGGATGGAAAACACTTTTTTGTAAAACATTTTCATTATATCTATACATGAGGCTTCTACCGACTTACTTTGATTTTATATACAATGTGTAATGTGTGATTGGATTTATAAATGTCTCAAATGTCTGTCTAACACATAATTAGCTAGAGCATCAGTTAATGTATTTAGACATCTAGGAATGTGTTGATATTCAATATAATAAAAATAATGTTCCAAGAGGTGAATTCGTAGATATACCCATAACAAAGTAGGACTTCAGATAGTGTATACATTACTTAACTGGAGCACTACTAGTTGCGAATCAAGTCATACAATGAAATGACGAATACTAAGTGAGATAGCATTGGTCAATAATTCAACGTTTTCTCTATATTTTGTGATATTATTGGTTGCACGACCGAGGAAAACAACTTGTAAACTGATAAGTTCATTGGTGGGTGCATATATTGCCCAAGTAGCAAAAGCTAGGTAAGAAGTTGGGGGTCGAAACCAAATAATGAAAAAAACACAAAAGTAACACACAAGAGTATGGTATAGTAAAAGTACAAGCACTCATGCAAAGACATTCTAAGAATAGTACTTCTTCAAGTAAATCCCATTTATGGGTTCACTCAAAGGAATTCAATCATCATCTACTAACTCATAAGCTCCCTTCTCTAACACTCGTTTGACGATATATGGACCACACCGCATAGATTCAAATTTTCTAGCTCCTAGAAGATCACGATCTTGTTCATAGAGGAGAACCAGATCTCCCTCAGAGAAAACATGTTGCTTGACATGCTTGTCATATTCGGATTTTACGTGTTTCTTCTGGGTTTCAATAACTGGTGTGGCATCACGATGGGTCTCATCTAATTGCACAAGATACAATAGACATTCCTCTTCAGTAGAGGTGTTTGGGAGAAGTTTGAGGGCTAGCTTCAAAGATGGTATTTCACATTCAATCGAGAGAACATATTCAATGTCGTAGACTAGTTGAAAGGGGGTAAATCCTATAGCAGACTTCACAGATGTTGTATAGTCCCATAATGTCGAAAAAACATTGTGTGTCAGGTGGTCTTATGGATTCCTATTATCCGACGAAGCATAGTGATAAGAATTTTATTTATTGCTTCAACTTGGCCGTTGGCTTGTGGATAGTAGGGGGTTGAGTTTTCATGCCAAAGACCCAACTTGTTGGTAAGTTCAGACATCATAAAGTTTTGAAAATGGCTACCGTGATCAGTAACAATAGCTTGCGGGATCCCAAATCGAGTAATAATATGATTAAATATGGAAAGGGTTGCAGTTTTCCCAATAATGTCGAAAGTAGGCATCGCCTCAGCTCATTCTGTGAAATAATCCATGGATACGATAATGTATCCATGCCCCCCAACTGAGTGAGGGTTATAGGTCATGAAATCAATGCCCCATTTTGTGAAAGGTCCAATGGAAACTACAGGGTGTAGAGGAGCAAGATGTGATCTTATCTTGTTGTTGTATGTTTGGCAAGCATGGCATTTTTGGATGACAATAATATAGTCTTTGAATAAAGAAGGAAAAAATACCTTGCTCATAATATCTTTTGAGCAGTATCATACCCAGACATGTGACCACCACATGCTCCAGAGTGGTAGTCATTCAAATATTTATCAACTTCATCATAGGTGAGACATCGTCGAAAAACGAAGTCAACCCCATGACGATAAAGAGTTTCACCGAGGATAATGTATTTACGGGCTTGGTAACGTATGTGACGATGGTTAGTGCTAGACAAATTGGGTCGAAAAGTTTGAGTTTGGAGATAGATAATGATATCCCCATACCAAAGGTCATGAGAAATGATCAGAAAAAGGGATTCGTCAGGTAAAGAATCCTCTGCTACATTCTCTGTCTCAGTGCAGGTAAGGTCACATATCAGTTCGAAAAACACCAAGGATTTCTTAGACTCAGTGCGTTCGAATTATAAGTTAAACTCCTAGAGAATTACTATCCATTTGGAGTATTTTCCCCCTAGCAATTGGCATGTAAGAATGTGTTGCATGGGGTTGTAATAAAAAATTACAGTGGCCTTGCATAGTAAGATACAGTGACAGAAACATTGGACAACTTGAACAGCTGCCAAGGCCAGTTTTTCAACATGTAAGTATTTGTCTTCGGTAGTCGTGAGAATCCAACTCAAATAATAAATGACATGTTCATCGTGTGAATCATCTTCTTGGACTAGAACCATGGCGATGGTAGAGTCCAAATCAATGTGATAAAGGAAGTAATCTCGACTATAATCAGGTGGGAAAAGTAATGGGTACGGGTTAAAGTTAGTTTCAAAGCTTCGAAAGCTTTGTTGGTAGTGGAAACCCATACAAACTTGGAAATTTTCTTTAGCAGTCGAGTAAATTCGAGCGTTAATTGAGCATATTTAGGGATGAAACGACATAAAATGTTTTCCTTCCCTTGCAAAATTTGAAGCTGGCGAAGTGAAGGAGGAGGGAGGTTGAGGATTTCCTCGACCTTCAAAGGATCGACCTTGATCCCCTGGTGTGACATGATAAAACCTAGAATTTGATCAGACTCCACACAAAAAACACACTTGTGTGGGTTTAAGCATATACGATAGAACCGACAATGAAGGAAAATGGCTTGGAGGTGTGTTGGATGGTCACTACAATGCATGGAATGTGTCGGTAGGTCATCTAGATATGGTTGTACAATGTGCTTAATATCATGAAAATAATAAGACATGGCATGTTGAAAAGTCGCACCGATGTTCTTTAAAACGAAGGGTAGTTTCTGGTAGGGAAAGGTGTCACAAGGACAAATAAAAGCAGTTTTGTGTTGATCCACGGGAAAGAAGTTGATTTGATTATAGCTGGAGAAACCGTCCATTAAAGAGAAGATTTAACTCTTGGTGCAATCGTCGATGATCTGGTCAACGAAGGGGGTGGGAAAGTTTTCCTTAGGACACGCTTGATTTATATCCCTATAATTGACGCAGACATGGATCGTACTGTGTTTCTTGCTGTCGAGAATGAGATTGGATACCTAATCAGTTAAATACACAGGATAAATAAAGCCATCTTTAAGGTTTTTTGACTTCAATCTTAATAAAAATTGATTTACGGGGCTGGACTAGACAAAGTCTTTGCCGGACAGGTCTAGCATCCAGGTACGTCTTAATTTCATGTACAACAATATCAGGGTCAATACCCGACATTTCTTCATAGCTCCAAGAGAAGATGTCATGAAAATCTTGGAAAAGTGATTTATAGGCGACAACCTTGTTAGTAGAGCAAGAAGCTCCGATGTGAACATTTTCAACAACTCCAAGTTTAATGGATATGTCGAGGGGGATGATGGGAGAAATATTACTTAAGTTCCCTTCATATAACACTTCGTGTGATTTCTCGAGAATAGAGGAAGTGACAACAACGGTCGATGGAGTCGAGATATTTTGTTAATTCTCGATGGTGTGTTGTTTGAGGAAGAGAATGGAATGATGATGTCCATCATTCCAAGGGGTGTCTTCCATTGACATAACCGGCATAATCATCTCATATGTGGGAAAAACAACATGGAATGGGTCAGGAGACGAATCACTAAGAGAGGGGGTGAAATGGGTTTTCGATTGAATGGCATGATAGGCAGATTCAACCGGACTTAAAGGAATTTGGTCATCGTAGTGAAGATAATCACCAGGTTTAGGCATGATCCATGGGTCAGAAGACGGGTGAGTTGGGCAAACCGAGGTGGAAATCATGTTGATCAAGGAAACCAAAGAAGGTGGAACATCGGGAGGTGGGATTGGGAATGTGCCCATCAGAGTGGAATCTTTAAGTAGACCCACACTGACTTTCTCATACCTAGGAGGTGTCTTCATGATAAAGGGGATGTTTCTAGTACGAGTGTCAGAGTTGAAAAAGGCTAGTTGGTCGACAGTGATGACCTTTCCCTGATGTGGAAAATGTAAAACGTGGAAAATGGTAGACACAACGACTTGCATCACATCAATCCAACTATGAACAAGTAATAGGTTATAATCAAGAGGTGCATCAAAGACCTCAACTTCAACGTTGACCGATTTTCCTTCCAACATAATAGACAACGACAAAAGTACACCGTAGGGTTTAAAGCCAGAGCCATTGAAGGATTTAAGCCTGTTATGTGATTCAGTAAGAGGAGGAGAGTCAATGGATTTCCAACATGCAATAGACATTACACACATGGAGGAACCCTCATCAATAACCATCCTACAGATGTTCTTTTCAGAGACAACAACTTGTATTTGGAATTTTGGTTGAGGGGGGAGTCTCAGAATGTGATCTTCGAGGTAAAAAATTATCAAATTTGTATCCGTAGGATCAATTCCACTGATATCCTTTAGCAGTGCCTTCCATTGAGCAGGGAAAATTTGGATAACTTTGAGAGCCGACATCACAGAAGGTGCTTGCACCAGATCTTCTACAATATTGTAGTTCTGAGCAACACGGGTATGAGGGTTGAAGGCAGGCTTTCGAACAAAACCATTTGGGGGAGGGTGAGGAATTGTATTGAGACTCGGTCTTTCAAGATGAAGAGGACCGTTGGGAGGTGAAGTTGAAGGAGGTTGTTGAACCAATGAAGGTGGTATATCGTCAACCTTCTCCTTTGAGGAAGAATAATCTTTGGCTCGAGTGGTCAGTGTAACGTCATTCTTTCTTGAATCACCAGTACACATGAGTACATAAGAAGTAGTGGAGGGAGAGGGTTGGTCATGGATGACCAGTTGGGCCTGCTATTGAGAAGGGAAAGGTTGAGACAAAATGAATGGTGTGGGAGGTTTTGCGGTCCCTTAGAGGAACTTAGTAACCTCAGCCCGTCTTGGACAATATTTCATATAGTAATCGTCACCACAGATAAGGCAAGGGTATCAGGGTTTGTGCTTATCCTTATCATTAGCAGATTGGGTTTTGGCTTTCTAATACTGCAGGTTAGTTTTGTCCCCATTCTTACCCTTCCCTTTTTTAGATTTATTCTTTTCGGCAGGGGTAGATTGAACATAGTTAACCTCAGAGGTTTTTCCAATGGGAGGGGTAGGAGACAGAGCATTTTGAACATTAGAAGCATTAGACTTGGGGTTGGTGGGAGAGGCTTACATATTTTGAGGTTGAGCATGGAAAGTGCCAATCACACCATCATCTACATGAGAAGCAACAAGGGTAGTTGAAGTAGCGGTAGTAGAAGGGTGAGGTACATTAGGGAGTAAGTCGTAAAGAGTACATGTCTGTGAATAAACGAGGTCGAGGCAATGAGAGCGACTGATAGCATGTTCCTCGGTGACAACTCCACCCATGGAAATATCATGAGAGATCTTATTCATGAATTATTTCGTGAACCACTCTGACAATAACTGATCGAGAAGATCGAGTTTGATCAAATATCGTCTTCGTCTCCACTCATGAATGTGATCAGAGATGTGAGTGGCTTTAGTTTGTTTGAAGGAACTCAGGATCTCGGTTCTTGTTTCATAACGGATCAGTAATTGGTAGTGTGTAAGGAAATCCATGGCTAGGGTATTAAAGTCAGTGAAGAAACCTCGTGGTAGTTATATATACCACTTTGCAGCTGAACCCGTGAGAGTTTGTTGTGTTATCACGCTAACAATTTTTATCAGGATCTAAAAACTTTTGAAGTTTAGCGAGACGCTATACCACAGTAGAGGCGCGATAGTTTAGAGCGCTCGGCTATATTCTGTGGCATATGAACAAATGTAGCGAAAGTGGGAGGGGAGTAGCTCGGCAAGTTGTCTATCTTGAAGAATCTCATATCTACGGTTGAAGCCTACATCGGACAAACAAATAGCACGAAACTTAACATCACGAAGGCAGACCAAGGAAAACTACTCTGGTTTCGATGGAGAAAATGTGGCGCTCTTACACACACATTGAGGGAGACGAATGATTGCCCAAAAACACTTTTCCTATGGCTCTGATGTCATGTTGTTCAAAACTTCATGTCGATATCTCACAAGGAGGATGGTGGTTGGTCACATCACCTCACATCACCGGTCTAGGTACTTTCCCACATGACGTACCAAAAGGACGCCATCACATAACTAACTTGAGGATCATCATTTGAAGTGTATTTATGAAGCATGGCACACCAAGGTACTGTGAAAGTAATTTGTGAGCAAAGTACACAAACTATCAAATCTCAGATATGAATCATTTTATCCTATTATGGGAAATTGTCATCTTATGCATAAGAAAAACAAGCTCGGCCTGTGCTCCTGAATTTTGTAAACTCAAAGGGTGGCCAAATCAAGGTCTCTGCAAAGTCCGAAATGCATGGATAATACTCGTGAAACGGTGTCTGGCACGACTAGGTTCTCAACTAAGGTACCAGGAAAGTCAATAAGTAAGAATGAAAGATGGTTCTTGCAGATGCTGGCGACTAAATTTCATACCGAACCTGAAACTGAAACAGAATTGGGAGTAAAATTAAACCCTGTTATGAGGGATCTTGTCATAAATGAACATGCAAACAACACCTACCGCCCAACCACAAAGAAGAAGAGGAGAAAAAGGAGGAAATCAGAGGCCAAAACCAAGATGATAGAGAGCGTCAGGGAAAATTTTGATTGGTGGAGTACCCTGGAGGAGGAAATCGCCAAGCTGAGGTGAATCCTTAGGTAAAATTTTGGTGTATTTTAGATAGTTTGGACAGATGTCATCTTAAGAGAAGAGATTCCTGATATGACAGACCAATTACTAACGGTCCCTTTAAATAATATAACTATTATTCCCTTTTGTAACTTGTATCTATTTTTAGAATTATGAGGAAGAGAGAACGTTTTAAATTCCATATGAAATTCCTCTATATATGCTTGGCCTCATGATTATAGAAGCATGGAGAAAAGAGGAGCCTTCCCTATGTGCATGAAAACTTTATAAATCTCTGGGGCTGGAATGAATAAATGGGTGTAGAGGAAGATTTTGGGACTTTTTATGAAAATATTCTAATTGGTGATGTTATGAGTCTCGTTTTCTCTCATAGTGTGTGATTCCTATTATTCTGTATTTTCATTTTTCTTTCTTCTATCTAAATTGAGAAACTAAAAGTACAGAATTCATTATTCAATGCTCTCAGCTTGGTGATTTAGACTATGTTCATCTCTTATAAACCATTTCATAATTCATTACTATAATTCTTTTATAATAGTTGTGTGTTTCTTTTCTTCTCATACCATCTAAAATTTTCAAGAATAAACTCATAAGTCACTTCCTCATTTAGCCTTTTCCTCTTGATTTTTTTCATGATTTGGAAATGGATCCTACATTATTGACCCCATAGCCCAAAGGTCATCTTCATCTCTTCAACAACTTTATTAAAACCCCAAAACAAACCAATTATAGCCAATGATTTCCATAGATGTATCAAGTGACACGAGAGAGCCCTCTCTGAGTTGAGAAGGCTAGTGCCTTAGCTCTAAAGCTAGTTGAAATAGTTACCTCTGTCATCTATCTATTCAGATGGAAAAGATTTACAGAGTGTTAACATGTTGGAAGAGTTGTAACCGAATGGAATCATCCATCAAAGAGTTGGATGAACACCAAAGGTGGAAAGTCATGACATGGTTGTTCAAATCCTCTCCTGATTTACCATCAAATTTTGGGATGTCGGACGGTAATTTGGTTGGTATCACAGGCCAGCGGGGAGAATGCATGATAGGATCATTCAAGATTCTAGACAAATCAGGTAGATCCAAAGTGGCTAAAAAAGGTAATTGTCTATTCACAGGAGGATACTGGTAACTTTGGGGAGGGAGTCCCATCGGTATACCAGTAGGACCATAAGAAATCTGTATGTGAGGCGAAGGTCCTAACAGATTCAGATGTGTGTGCGACGGCATGTAGTCCATACGGTTGTACTTATTGGAGATGTTCCCTTGGGGAGGGACACTATATTGAACGTTCAAACCCCAAATTGGATTGGAAGAACCAAGGTATGACTAGCCTAAACTAGGGAGTATAAAAGAGATAACCTGAGGTTGTTTCCCCCCAGATGATTGTGTATTTTGTTGAATAAGAATATTCCAATACTGGGCTAGTTATCCGAGGATGTTCTTTCCATATTGTGGATTATATCCTCTAAGTGGAAGTTGTCCTCCAGGTGAGGATGATGCCCCAATTTGGGTTTGACCTCCAAATTGAGTTTTCCCCCTCGGGTTATACTGTCCCCCAATATGAATCTGATAACTAGAAGTGAATAACATAGTATAAATTCTAAAGGTGGAAGAGCCACTAGGTCTGAATCCTCCTATAATAGGTGGATAAGACCGTCTAGAGAGGAACTAGGATGGTGTCAGAATAGAACTAGAAGAAACATTATACCCAGGAGGAGTAAAGACTCCAGAAGCTCCAGATGAAACTTGGTTAGGAATGGGGATAGAAGCATTGAAGGCATTATACCCAAGAGGGAGTGACGGGATTTGTCTAGATGAATGCAGTGTAACAATAGGAGGTTGTCTAGCCACTGTGTTCCCAGTGGGGATAATCATAGTGTTTGGGACCATTGTGGAATGGGTCTACTGAAGAGGGATAGTTGAGCTAGGACCAACCTCTGAATCAGTGAAAAAATAACAAGTTGTACTATTAAAATGATCTAAAGGTATCGTAAATGTAGTAGATGTTTCGGGTGGTTCAAAAATGACAGGTATCTTAGCTTCTACCTCTGAGCCAGAAGGGTTTCATATAGAAGTTAGAGTTCGAGATATGTGGTCCAAAAAGGATCCTCGTTTTCAAGGCCAGCAAGGATTCTAGTTGGTATTCCAGAAGTTTCAAGAACAAGTTCTCTAGAAGAGTTTAGTCAAAGAATATGTATCTCGTATCTAGGAGGTAAGCAGAAAGCATCAAAAGAATAGGAAACGATTTGAAAAGTTTCTAAAGAGTCAGTTCTCTCCACTTGTGAAGGTATGTGGTCCTGGATCTCACTCTATTGAGGAGAGTCCTCCAATGGATTAGGGAGCAAGGGTTGGAAAACTTTTGGATCTTCCGAAGGTAGTCCTTGCATCCTACACCAACGGCGTGGAGGGTCAATGTTGGCCGAACCAAAAAATTTACGAAAAAAATCTATGGCCAACTATGTAAGAAAACAAAACTCGCTAGTAGAATCTAGGAATCAAAACCAAGAAAACAAAACCTTCTAATCCTGAAGTCACTAGTTGTGATGAAACCCAACGTCGCAAAGTCAAGACAAGAAGGGGCTGGGCTAGGGTGGAAAAGTTACGTTGACGACCTACTTAACGGACTTACACCCTAGTGAAAGATCCCACACATAATCATGAGTATACCCTCCAAGGATCTCGAGTCAGTCTAGCCAATGTCGATTCCAGGTACCGTGAAGACTTGCCCCTCCATAGTCACCTCATGTAAGATCCTATTAATATAGGAAACTAAGGCTACAAAAAGCAACAACGATGCCTGGGGAGACAATTGACAGTCTGATCCACGCGCAAGGGCAAGGTATCTAGCCTGAAATCAACTTGAGAGGCTTCCACTCATCATTGTGGGTATACCTTCAAGATACCCCCATAATACGTGCAATCTCTACACCAATACCAACAAATTAAGGTGGGTAACTCTGTTGATCTCAATGTGACCTCGAGTTTGACCCTTGTGTGAGAAGGGATTCCGAGGAAAAAATGTTGCAAATGGAATTTTACACTCCCTATCAAAATATTCTATTGTGTGTTTTGTTCTTTGGACAGTGTGTCTCACTGCATATTCTAAAGCTCTAGCCTAGCTAATGTTGGTGTAAAAGAGCCCTAGAAAAAATTACTAGTTAAGTTTTAGATTTTCACAATATTTTTAAAGGTTTTCGTTACTCAAGAGGGAGACGGGAATGAAATTGATGTTGTGTAAGACCTTGACCCAACAATATGCAAATAGAAATGAATGATGAAAATTTGCATTCAATGAATTCTATCTACAACAGGGAGAAGGTTTTTCCAGAATGATGTAAGCTACGAAATATACTTCCTTTTTCTTTAAATGAACACAATTTCAAACAACCAATAAAAAATGAAGTTCTTCAATGTTCTCTTCTCTTAAATGCAACAATTTTTCTTATATATGTTTATTCAAAATAATAGATAACTTCAAATTCTTCCTTTATAAGACCAGACCAAGGGCATGGCAGAGAAAAGACAAGAAATCCAAGAAAATCTATACCTTCAACAAGCACCCAAATTGAACTTTCAATGAAGACAAAAAATAAAAAATGATGAGAAAGTATTTCCTCAAATTCAAATGAAGAGACAACTTCTCAGTCATCAAGAAATATAGAATACGTAATCAATCCAAAATTTCAAATCCAATCCAAGATTTTTAATCGAATAAGAACTTAGATACAAGCTCACAGATTATACCCTTGTTGTTAAAAATAAAAAATGAAAATTGGAAAATCACTAAGAGAGGTGTTCGATCTCCGAAGACCAATCAACAAGAAGTCAATTGTTCAGAAATAATTCATATGTTGGTATTAAAAATCATCTCCAGTGGGTTAAATAAAAAACTGGGCACCAACAGAGGCTAAGACCCAACTCAAAAAATTCACAGATGCCATCGTAGGATGATAGCATATCACAGTGTGGAAATCAAGAGTTTTCGCAGGCTATAAACAGATAGGGTGTGGAAATCCCGCATTGAAGCAAACAACTAGGGTGCGGAAATTGGAGGTTTTCGCAGGCTATGTATAAGGTACAGTGTGGAGGTTTTTATAAATCAAGAAATTCTGAGAAAAGGGTAAAGGATCTAAGTGGATTTTTAAATCCAGAGAGTGTGAATGGGTCTCCCATAGAATCAAAGACTGATTTCAAATGAAAAGAATAGGTAATGATAAAATGGCCAACAAAAAACCAAAATCAATTCATATCCCCAGTGGAGTCACCAATTTTTTTATTGGATAAATCGGTGAATGAAGACATAAACTAATCTCCCTAGATCCACTTGGATCTAGAACAAAACAAGACAGTGTATGATGCTTCCCCTAGGTTGCTACCATTGAATTTATCAACAAAGAAGGAGTGTATGGCATACCTTTATATATTGTTTCCGTCTATCTCTGTTGTCCCTGCTTCACTCCGGTGCTCTTGTGAGATCAGATCTGCAATGACACAAAGCAACCAAAGTGAAAGAAGCAATTATAGATTCAATGGAAACCTAAACATGTGATCAAGGAGTCATGTAATAAAATACTAATGATTTTATGGAAAAGAAACATGTCACTGTATCATATTAAGTAAAAATGGAAGATACAACTAGAGTGACTTGATGTTGTAGGTTCCCTTTCAGTGGTCCTTTGTTCCAACACACACATACACTTGCTCCGAATTTGCATGAAGAGAATCCACAAAGCTTGATGGAAAAATGGAGGCCTCAAGCATCAATTGTATCAAGATTCTTCACACAGTATTCAATGTATTCTTTTCTCAATAGTGCTTGACCTTGCCTAACCTTTTCCATGAGAAATCCATTATTATATAAAAGAATATGAAGTGGTTACTAGGATGAGGATGATCCCACCAAATCAAAAAATTTGGTAAGATCATAACCATACAGACGCCACCTCACATTCTAGAATATTCTCCTTCTAGAAACTTTATAAAAATTTGTCCTTTTCTTTGATTCAAGAGTCATCGCACCCTGCCTATATAACAACATGCAGAAATCCCATAGGCCAGGCATAGACAAGCCTGTAAAAATCAAGGATTTCCACACTGTGTACCACTATCAGCCTGCAACATCATTCTAAAAATGTGCCTTGTAGGGGAAGAACTCAACCATTTTCCTCATGTGAAAGATTTTTTTGGAAGCCTGAACACATGCCGATGGGGTCATCATCAGAGTGACCAAAATAATGTGTAATGAACTTATATACATGTTGACATCAATAATTGGTAATTGGTGTTGACATCAATGTTGGTATTGCCATCAATCCCAAAGGGGGGGATTGTTGGATCATGTTGTCATTGATGCCAGTATTTTGATTGATTGATGCCAAGTGATGGATTGATTGATAGGATTGATTGATTGATGAACAAATGTATATGTATTGTCCTTGATGAGAATGATAGATGTCAAGTGGAAACCAATTGATGAAGATAGATCAATGAGTTGTCATTGATACATGATGCATAGCTGATGTATATGATGCACTGGTGAATTGATGAAAATATGAATCATTACTGTATTATCATGATTGATAAGGTGCACAAATGGATGAACTCCAAAGTGGTCCCCTTATGGTGAAATCCCTCATGGGAAGGTGCTTTGCGGATTGAGTTATCCTAGAAGAATGGTTGGGGGACCCATGATTGTATGTGGAATAATGAGTTTAAGATCAATGAAATTGATGGTGAAACTATCCTAGATGGATAGTTCTTGTCATTCCATTTCCGGTGGTATGTGGAATGTCACATAACTCCTCACGGTTTGCGAGTTATGGCCTTATGAAGTTGGAGGACCCCCATATGAAGGCTTGAAGCCCCCAAGGTCAAAGAAGTCAAAGTGACCTAAAAGAAGAAATCATTATTTAAATGATAAAGTAAAGTGACAAAGTCAAGGTGGATTATTTAAATANATTATTTAAATGATAAAGTAAAGTGACAAAGTCAAGGTGGATTATTTAAATAATAAAGAGAAGTGACAAAATCAAGAAAGATTATTTAAATGATAAAGTAAGGTGACAAAATCAAGAAGGAATATTTAAATGATAAATTATTGAGTACTTTATATTTATGGAAAGTGGTTAACCCTAAAATAAGGAAAATGGGTTAAGTGACCTAGAAATAGGTTAAGTGACCTAGAGGATGAAAGTATAAATAATATATCTATGGACTCTTGCTATCATCCTTTTTTGTGGATCAATGGAGAGCTTCTAGTGAGAATATCTTTTGAAGTGTTGATGGAGAGATTCTTGTGAGAGCATTTTTGTGTGGATCTCTTGAGCGTGATTGAAGATATATTATAAGAAAGAGAGTGTGAGGAGGATCTCATGGATGCATTGAAGTTTCGGCAAATTTGATATCATGACGGAAAAATTCTTGGAATTTCAGAAAAACACTATTTTCTAGTGCGTACATGGGTTATCTATGTATAAGGGTTGTATACGCAAGTTGTCAGTGTACAAGGTGCATACCGTATGCAATATGTCAGTGTATAGAGAGCATACAGTGAAAAACACATGAAGTTTTGTGGTTGAGCTGATGAAAAGTTCTTGAAGACTGAAGCAGGTCCCGGATCTGCACTCTATGGGCTCAGATCTATCATTGAGACACTGGTATGGTTAAATTATTGTCTTGATGGATAGCATTGTGTTGTGAATGCCTAGGGAATTTTTGGTATGGTTTCTATGATGTGGCTAATGTTGGTTGATGGAGTGAGAAACACTCTTATGATTCATTACTGATATGATGGCTATAGTATGTTGATTACTTATGCATGATTGAGTGGCATTCATATTGATTGGTTGTGGAGGATGAGTAAGCTATTGGAGAGCTCAGATGTATTGTGACTGGCTGGTGGTCAGTTTGTACAGTGAAAAATAGAAGAGAATGATAAATTGGTTGTAGAGGATCTGAGTTGATTTTGAAGGACAAACCCTAATAGATCAGAAGGTATACACAGGCTACAATACTGTTTGGGAGCGTATATGAAGGCTGTAGTATTTCTTGGGTGCGTATACACGCAGGCTATACTACTGGTAGGGCGTGTCCACACGCATGCTGCACTACTGACAGGTCGCGTACCTATTGCAGATTGACATTTGTTGAGGATTGTTGCCTCATCTCAGTTGATGCTGAGGGTGTAAGTTGAGTCTTGCATTATAGAGTTGGTGATCTTGTAGAGTTGTACTCTATTCAGTTGTTGTTGATAAACCCCAAGGATTGTAGTCCGTAATAAAAATAAAATTGTACATACATCTTATGTTCTTTGTGTTCCTTTTGGTGATGGATTGTTGATGATATATTGTTGATATATGGTGTTGATATGTGTTCACATATAATTGGTTATAAATGATAGCAATGAGTAATGAGAAAAATGTTGAATTCTAACTAATGAGTTTTTGTGTAAGAGGGAAGTTTTTGAAAAAGAGCCCCACACTCATTCACCCACCTCTAAGTGTGGTAGGTGTGTCCAACAGATCCAAGAGTAATCATCGGAAGGAAGCATTCTTTTCAATACTTGTGTTTTTCAAGCAATATGAAGTAGTTCAAAGAGGTCTTGATATTAATATACAACTTAGATAGTCGATTTACAAGTTGATTGTTATTTTCTTTCTATCCTCAAATCGTCTTTGTCAAAGAATTACACCTAAATACACATTTAAACTTTGATGATCACGATGATCTTTAGACTTTTTAATCTGTCCATATTCTTAAGGAACCACTTTTAATTTCTTCCCCATCCTATAGATGATTTCATAAACGAAATATAACATCTCTAAAGAATTATGAAACCTTCCAATTCTGAAAGAAAATAAACATCATGATCAGCAGTACACTTGTCTTACAATTAACCTCCAATATCACCCTGATCTCTTCACTCAATTGTCATTAGGAAATCTATAATTGTATTATTTAAGGGTGGCATAAGAGGGTTGAAAATCACTCATTTGTGGGAAATGTGTGTAAACCCGTCAAGGTACTGAACAAGATTGTTAGAAGCGGGTAAGTTCACACATGATTCTAAGACAACTTCGTTGAAGTACTGAATGGGCCTTCTAGCAGAGAAGAAATGGCAGGTGGAGAGGTAGCAGGTACATGCTTATAAATCAACTTTCCATGGAAGCAAATTCATGTGAACACAACTATTATATAATATTGAATCATTTGAGTGGGTTAAATGGAATCCCTGTCGAGGCTATGGACACCGACCGGAAGAAGTGGCTCTACCAATAGTATTGTAGTCCTTTTCAAAAATGTCTTGACTATTTCATTATAGTGTTCTTTCAGGTTACAACTCCTAAAAATAATTTTTTCTTTTTGGTTTATGAATTATGGTAATTTGTTATGACCACTGAGCTTATCCTAATATTGCACGGGTTTGAAAATGAACTTATTCAAGGAAGTTTAAATTCCCCTCCAAGTCTTATTCTTCTTCTTCCTGAGATGAATACTTATCAGATAAGAGATAACTGCTTTACCCAGTGAGTCACCATTTGTTGGAAGCCTAAATAACACCATGTTCTACATTGTAGTTTGAAATACATAATAGTCTTTTACTCACTACCTAGTATCTGTATTCCTCAAACTGATAAATGTTTTGTAAAAGTGGGTTGTTTTAATGCTAGTCAGTTTTTCTTAAAATCTTCCCTATCATTTCAACGAGAGTATGTTTTGTGTGACATAATTATTGTATTCCCTCTTTAATTTCATGACTGCAAAGAATTAAATTAAAGTCTCTTTTGATGCAAATCGTTGGTCAAACTCTATCGATAGTATCACCTTGCCTGGGTAAAAAATTATCATTTTATCCTCCCTAATACGATGTACAGGAAGAAGGTCTCAGGATTATGTCTTGTTTAAAGGTTCAAGAACCTAAGTATAATTCATTTCCCTATATCTAAACTTCATTTTAAATGTAAATGTGTGAGATTGGTTAAATTAAACTTCTTAACATATAATGAGGGTTGAGATTAGACTAAACCTTGTTGAAGACTAAGATAAACTAACTTTAATGAAACATGGTTTTTTATAATCTCCTATCCCTCTCTAAAAATATTGACATATATTTTGATCATACCAATAGCCTATCATGCCATCCTATTCAATGATATTCCTATTCCTCATCCCCACCTTTTGATTGTCTGTGAAATCATTACTTTCAGCATGTTATTGTCCTCGAATTCATGTCAAGGGTACGTGGCAGGCCATGAGGATTACATGAGTATTTGTATTTCGAACCCTTGTGTCCTATATTTGATGGGAGGTAATCAAGATTTCAAGTGTTGGATGATTTTAGGATGTTCTCATCTCCTCCAGTTTTCGTTTTTCATCAGGTATGCCAGTACGACTTCCTCCGTTACTTACGGGTTTATCTTGCTACATATACAATGTTCTTACCTTCACAAAATCTACCTATTTGTTTTATGTTCCACTTTAGTTGCTAACCCTTCCCAAGAGATTATGGCCCCTATAGTGAGAATACAAGAAAATGGGATGAAAATGTTACAAACTTATGATGATGTGAATGATAGTCTCTCCAACGTTGGTTGGTTAGGGTTTGTACAATTGTTTAAAGGATTTAGCATTGAAGTGGCCAGAACATTTTCAAAAAAATTCAATGGTACCAAGGTCAAGGTTGGAGATGTTCAGTTGCAGGTTGATGAGGAATTTATTGCTTAGGCCACGGTTCTTCCTCAGTTACAGGATAAGTGGTTCAAAAAAATGAAAGTGAAAAATATTGCGTGACAATCTCTATTGGCATCAAAACGTTCACAATACCACATTAAGAGTATGCCAATAGAACTCTTTCATACCAGATAACATAGTCTCCTATTGAGAATTAAACATTTTGTTACTTTTGAGGGATGCTATGACCTTGTTTTATATTTCCACATATTATTGCTCATGAATTTTCATGGGTTTCATTTAAATATACCTTTCTATTTACATAGGTGTCTGCAAAAAATGTAAAAAATTTACTAGCAACTGAGTAAAAACCCTGAAACCAGTATATTTCGTCATGGTATCCTTTGTACATATTGGTTTCAGAAGTCACTCCTAGATTGCAACAGGAGCAGAGCCTGATGCCCATCAGTTTTGTGTCACGATTGGTTTATAAAAAGGGTGACCGACTGAAAGTAAACTCAATACAATATTGGTTTAACTCAAAATTATGGACTAAGGCTACGCATGGACAGGTGAGGTTTTAATATAACTTCAGTCAGTAGATTGCAGTAAATATGAGTAGAAGGAAGACATCTATGAGAAGTGCAAAGGTCTATTGTGAGCATCAAGCTTCCAACAGCCCGAAGAGGAAGAATTTAAACACAAGAACATTGAAATAAATCCTGATAGTGTTACCATTAAACATTTACATAATATTGTCACAATGCTTCATGTGACTCAGTCAATCATAAACTCTTTCAACATTAGCTGGAAACCATATGGAATAAGAAGTTGATTGTCATTAGACAAGAAATTTCACATATAGATACATAAATAGGGAAAACCAGTGCTTCATTAAAACTATACAACAGGGAGCTTAGCTCTACCAATGATACCAACAAAAATGGAAAAAATGCCTACATATACTCAGACAGGCTCAGAGTTCTGAGAAATGATCATGTCCAAAGTTCAATGCTTGACGTTGAGGATCTTCTCTGTCAGGTTGCACATCCAGACATTGGGTAGACTACCCATGCAGTCTTCTGACAGATGTAATATTTGGCAGAAAGGAATGACAGTCACCTCTGTACTTGTCTTTTCCCAGATTTCCATTAATGGAAGGAGATGATGTCTCACCCACCTTCCACATCTGCATTAACTGCTTCATCGGGATCTGAAAGGCCTTGGTCAAATCTGCACCTGGGAGTCATGGAAGACTATAGTTGGTTGTCTATTGCTTCACTGGACTACTATAAGAGGACTCGCCTATGAGTGTGGATGGGGATCTTACAGGGGAGGTGAAATGAGAGAAGACCATGTGGAAAGATATGATGGATGGAAGGTGACTAGGAGAGTGTGGGTTGCAGAAGGTGCATGTACTGCACTGATATAGGTCAGAGGTGGAAGACGTGGGGAAGGATGAGGTGGATGAAGGGATACAGGTGTCGGGAGGAGAGAGGGTTAAGAGGAAAAAGGACAAGACACCTGGGAGAATGGGGGGATAGGTGTGTAAGACACATGGAAAGAAGTGAGTGGTGGGCATATGGTAGTGGAAATTAAAGGCAGTAAGTGGTTTAGGGGGAGGGGTCTGGAAACCAATAGGAGGGTGACACGATAGGAGGGGGCACCATTTGAAACCACTCCATTCCGAACCTCCCCCCCATTAAAGGTAGAAAGGCGGGGGGGTCCGAAATGGGATCTGCACCATAGATCTGGGCGCGCAAATTCTGGTTGCCCATATCTGAGTGCCCTTTAGTGCTAATTCTGGAACACCCCCCCTCGTTAAAGGAAGAACGATGGGGGGTCTGAAATTGGATCTGTGTTGTAGATCTGGGTGCACAAATTTTGGTCACCCAGATTCGAGCGCCCTTTAGTGCTAATTCTAGACCCCCCCACTCGTTAAAGGCAGAATGAAAGGGGGGATCTGAAATGGGATCTGTGCCACAGATCTAGGCAAGCAAATTCTGTCCTTTTAGCCAATGAAAGGAAATTCATAAGGAAACACACCATTACCAAAATTAGTGATAACATCAGGCTCCATGGGAGATGGCATGCCCTCTGTGGGCTACCAAGGACTCCTTTCACAGCTTCAGTGTCTTGCTGGTGGGCTATGGATTCATTTATTAAGCCAAAAACAAACAGGAAAATAGTATTTACAAAATCCGAGGAGCCGTCTATTGCTCAAAAAAAACATTTATTCAAGAAATGCCCATTCACAGGGCCATTAAAAACTTTTTCACAGTCCAAATCCTGCAACTTGTAGGTGTTATTTAAACACACTTCAAATATTTTGAAGGGCCCAATCTAGAGGGCTTCAAACTTGTTGTGTTTGCCTCTGTCCATCTTGGGTGCATCCCACATAAGCACCAGATCTCCCAGCTAGAAATATTTTTTTCTTTCCTTTCTATCAAATGCTTGCTTGATCTTCTGCTGACGATCATAATCTTTGTCCATTACCTGCTCTCTGGTCTACTGCACCTCCACCAGTTGATGAAATCTTCTGACCATATGGTCTGGATCTGCCTCATAATCTTGAAATAATTTAGCTAAAGGTAGAGCCAACTGAGTGGAAAAAATATCTTATGTCCCATAAACAAGCTGAAAAGGGGATGTGCCTAGGGATCTCTTGGTTGCCACTCGATCAACCCAGAGAGCGGACTTGAGTTTTGAATCCCAGGCCTTCTTATTGTCTTCCAATAATATTTTAATGAGCTTGATTAGACTTTTATTGGAAGACTCTGCCAGTTCGTTCCCTTGAGGATAAGAGGGTGTGGAATGAATCAGTGAAATCTCAAACTACTCACAGAACTTAACCAGAGGCTCAGACCTTAAAGAGGCAACATTATCAGTGACAATTCTTCTGGGGCAACCAAAACTTGCTATGACATCCTCTAAGAAGTTGATGATAACGTTTTGTGAAGCAATCCTGGTGGGGATAGCTTCTATCCACTTGGTAAAATAGTCCATTGTAGTTAGGATCCATCTGTGTTGGACGCTTGAGGGAGGATGAATTTCTCCAATGAAGTCCAACCCCCATTGTTGAAAGGGTGTTGAAGCTACTATAGGATTTAGTGGCAAAGATTTGAGCTACTTCTTTCCTAAGAACCTTTGGCATTTGATGCAGGCTCTGACCTCTCTACAGACATCAGTGAAAAAGGTGGGCCAGTTGTACCCATCCCTGAGAATTTTGTGGGCTGTGGTCTTCCAAAAATGGTGTCACCCATAGAGGTTGCTATGGAAATCAAACATAACTTTCTGAGCCTTCTATGGGTTTAGACACCTCAGAAACACCCCTAGAGGGTCTCTCCAGTACAGGACCTGGTCTATCAGGCAATATTTGACTATTTTGAGATTTAAATCTCTTTCCTTACTCTTCCACATTTCATCAGGGGGCTTAAATTCTAGTAGAAAATATATAATATCTCTATTCTAGGTGCACTCCGCTAGTGGAGGGTTGTCCTGAAGGCTTCCATCAGACAATTCATCCTACTGATTTTCTGAGAAAACATTGATGAAGTTGACCCCCAAGGATTTACAATTGGATTGAACCAATATCTTGGCTAAACCCTACCCTTTAACCAACTTAGTGGGATTTAGCAGGTCAAACTCAAGGATCTTGAAAATCAATTTACCCCTTCTCCCGTCTACATCAAGCTGTATAAGAATGTCCTTCACAGAGGCCAAAGAAACGTATGAAATTACCTTTGAGTACAAGACATAGGATCTAAAAGCTTTGAGAGATTTCACCAAGGCATAGGCTTGTTTCTCCATGATGTCATACTTGATTTCTGCATCTCTCAATTCCTAGCTGAAAAATAAAATGGGCTGCTCCAGCCCTTCAATAGTTTTTTGTAATAAAAAAACTACCACAATATCAAAAGAAGCAAACGAGAAAATCAGAAAGTACTTGGAGTAATCAAGACTTATCAACACAGGTACCTCGGTCAATGCCCTTTTAATTTGGTCAAAATATCCTTTGGGTTCAATAGTCCATTTTACTTCATTCCCCTTTCTGATCATAACTGTGATGTCTTTCACCAACTCAGCAAAATTTGAGACAAACCTCCTCAGAAAATTAATCTTCCCCAAGAAAACCTGCACTTCCTTTCTGGACTTGGGAAGTGACAGGGTCTGAATTGCTTCTACCCTACTAGGATCTATTCTCACTCCCTCTGGTGATACTATATGGCCTAAAAAATTCCCCTCCTTCATGGAAAACAAATATTTCTTGGGGTTTAATAAAATGCCAAGCCTTCTACATTTCAAGAAAACCTTCCTCAAGTGACAACAGTGCTCTTTGTCAGATCTGGAGAAGACAGTGATGTCATCCAGATAGATTACCATGAACTAATCTTTCTCCCTGATGAAGGCTATGTCCAAAGCTCACTGAAATGTTGCTCCTGCATTCATCAGCCCAAAAGGCATTTTGTCATACATGAATGTACCCCAAGGAGTGGTGAAGGTTGTCTTTTCTCTATCCTAAGGCAGGACTGGTATCTGAATGTAGCCAGAAAGCCATTAATAATGGATATCCTGGATGCACCAGTTACCTTCTGCAATATGTTATCCATCTTAGGTAAGGGGCAATTTTCCTTTCTTGAGCTCCTATTTAGGTTCCTGAAATCAACACGAAGTTTGATTTATCCACTCTTATTTCTTACTGGCACCAAATTAGCCACCCACTTAGAATATCTCAAAGGGACTATGATTCAAGCATCTGACAACTTCTTTACTTCCTTCTCCATGACATATAACAACATTGGATTAATCTGTCTTAGATTCTACTTGAATGGCTTAGCCTCTTCTTTCAGTGGGATCTTGTGCTCAATGACAGTTGCGTCATATGTATTGAGGTCTTCATAAGTCCAGGCGAACACATCAGCAAATTCCTTTAATAACTCAGCATACTCTACTCTCTACTCTTCTGACAGACTGCTCGACAACTTAATGAACTTAGGATCCTCCCCTGTGCCAATATTTCATTCAGTTACATCAACCTCCCCATTTGAAACCTTACTCTTCATTGCCACATCATTCATGTTGAACAATCGTTCTAAAGGAACTAGTCCCTTTGGAATGTGATTTCTAGGCAACTAAACAATATGGTGATTAGCAATTTTATTTAAAAATACCTTAGGGTGAGGGTCACCTTTGAGATCAGGATCTTGATCAATGTGCAATGCAGAGAACAAATTGACAGACTCAAGAAATTTTTTGATTTCAAGATCATTCTCGAACACCTTCCAATGCCTGATGGTGTCCAGTACAGATGGCCTATATCTTATTTCAACATCATATTTGATCCTAGGTGATAGAGGTATCCTAAACTGGCTAGCTGAGACATCTAGGGAGTCAACCAAAGTATTTTCTTATCTTGGAATAAAATAAATGTTGAAAGTTGATAAGAATTTATCAATTAGGTCCCACACCTCATTTTTGTAATTTCTGAGTCGAGGATGTTTAGCCTAATAAGCATTTTTGACCTGTTGGATTATCAACTTTGCATCTTCGAACACTGCTACCTATTCAATTCCCATTTCTTTTGCAGCCCTTAAACCTAAAACAATATCTTCATATTCTGCCACATTATTGGTAGTTTCAAACTCTAGCTTGTATGACAGGGATATGGTTTCCTAACAAGGTGACACAAAAACCACTCCAGCACTAGCACCTTCAATAGAAGAGGCTCCATCGAAGAACATCTTCCACACAGAGGTAGTTGGAAGAGGCATTTCATGATAAGAAATGGTTTCTTTCTGATTTCAAGAGGGGATTTAGGGGTATCAGTGAGATGCAACAAACTAGACCCCAAATCAGTGTCAAGAGAAAAAATAAGATGATTAGTGGGGTCTGCTTCATCACTGACAATGTAGGCCAACTGAGATTCTATGTACAATCTTATGTGTTCTCCTCCAAATACTAGAATAGTGGCATATGTGAGGTCCATATGTAATGTTCCTCCAATATTTTTAATCCAAGATCTTGACAACAACATGCCAAACTTGGGGGGAACATCAGCTACCACAATGTCCATGACCACACTCTTCATTGGCAGCTGAAATAAGGACACCACCAGGTCTTTGATGACTCCAAGATATTGCACCCTTCCTGAATAAAAAGAGTACAAATCTTGATAGGTTTTTGTTACTTCCAATCCCAATTCTTCCATGACTATTTTGGGCATGAGATTATGGGAAGCCCCTAAATCCATCAAGCAGCTATGAAACACCTTATTATGTATGTTTAGGGATGTGTAGAGGGAAGGGGATGAATCATCTCTGTCTTATACCATGGGACCTAGGATGACTACTGGCTTTTCATCTTGGAGATTTATCGAGTCTGTGGTAAGCTGAGGTGGCTCAGACTGCAACAGTTTAGAGAGGGACCTTTTGAAATATTCATTTTTAACTAGTTATGAGAGGAGTACAAGAATTCTAATTTTTTGAATTTTGTGCTCAAAACTAAAGGAGGAAGGAGGCTTAGGAATTTCCCTTACCTCAGGGATAGGGTATTTAGATGTCAGAGAAATATTCTGAGTTTTCTTTTCCTTGTTGGTGAGGGTTGCAAGCTTAGCAGGTCTTTCTGCTATGAGGGGTTGATTAAGGATGTCAGACTTCTCTTCATTCTTCTTTGACCTGAGGTTGTATCTATTAGGAGTAGTGTTAGATTTAGCCTTCTCCCTCTTACTCAGTTCATTGATTTGACTGCTCATGAGGGATTCTTCATATGCATATTGAGTCAAATGGGGGAAAGGGGAGGTGTCTTCAATATAGTGAATTTTAGGACCAAGCTCATCCATCTCTTCTCCTCCTTAATCACCAACCAGGTTATTTTGGAGAAGGGTTTGAATCCTCTGATCATCCCTATCTCTGCTTCTTTGTTCTCTTGGCATAATCTGTGGAACATTGTTGTTTGGCCTCCTGAAGTTTCCTATGTTATCAATGTTATGAGGATTTATGTAAGTTTATTTTCCCTCTACTTTCATTTTATCCATATCTGTAGATAGAGTCTTTACCATATTTGTCAATTTGTCCACTTGAGGGTAAGATGTAGAAGAACCAGATGTGGAGCCTTCAAATATCTTTCTGGGTATGTCTTTATCAGCTTTATTTAAGAGTCGATCAACAACCAATATATTCGACTCAACTTGCACAGATGAATCCTGCATGTGAGCCAGGGAAGTGGATCATCTTTCCCTCAACAAAAGGCAGAAAAATGGGTCAAAAGCGCTAGCATAAGTAATTTTGGCTAAAGCTTCTAAGGGCTTTATCTCATCAGGGATCTTATTGTACATATAATTTAACTTCTTGGAGAAGTCAGAGACAAACTCTCCTTCCTTTCTCTTCAAAGACTCAAACTCTGTCATGTAATACATGAAGTCTTTCTTATCTCCCCACTATCTCAAGAAGGTGTTATCCAAAGCCTCTATCCCATCTATGGTTCCAGGAGGAAGGGAAGCTGCTTAAGGTAGCCATCTATTGGGAGGGAATTGAGAGGCTGAGGTAACACAAGGGGAGCATACCTAGAAGCTATAATGGCCTCCATCCTGGTTATGGGGGGATTTTCTTCTTCCATAGGGATATTAGGTGGAGGAGAACTAGGAGGGGGAGGAGTTTGAATAGGGGAGAATCGAACTGAGCTTCCAGGTGGAAAGGGAAAAAATGGAGGATTCTGAGGAGAGGCTACAGGACTGGAGTTGGCAGAGGCTTCCCTCTCTGCAGTGGCTGCAACAGTAATAAGAGGATGGGTGGTGAAGATAGGAGTAGGGAAATGTTCTGTGGTCCTGGACCTAGGCCAAGGTACAACTTCAGGGGAGAGAGGAGTGACAAGGATTTCTCCCTCCAATCTCAGTCCGGGAGGGGAAAACTTAGTAGGAATACTCCCAAAATTTAGAGTTCTAGAAACTCCAGTAGAAGGTGTGATAGGGAAATGAGAAGTAGAAAGTGGAGTTTCTAGAGAAGGAGATGAAACATTATCATAAATACATGGTTCAACAATAGAAGCTCCTTCTTTGTGGGCCTTTTCCTTTCTGATAATCTTTTCTGGATCTGGTTCAGGTGTCTCCAAGGGTAGTTATAGGATAGACCTTGTGTGTCTGCCTCTRGAAGCCATGACTAAAACAACAGGTTCGCCTTAGTGGATTCATCACAATGGAGTCGCCAGGTGCACAGTAGAAATMTTGAAGGGCTCTAATACCTGATGCACCTTCAGAATCAGAGGCTCAATGTAGTTCAATTCCAGGGAAAATATTCAACTTCATCCTTGGCAATGGCACCAGAAATGTTGGCGTCAGAAGTCACTCCTGGATTGAAGTAGGAGCAGAGCCCGACGCCCATCCGTTTTATGTCACGATTGGTTTATAAAAAGGGTGATCGACTGGAATTAAACTCAATATAATATCGTTTTAACTCAGAATTATGGAATAAGGATATGCATGGACAGGTGAGTTCTTAATATAACTTTAGTCAGTAGGTTGCAGTAAAGATGAGAAGAAGGAAGACATATGTGAGAAAGTGTAAAGCTCTACTGTGAGCATCAAGCATCCAACAACTTGAAGAGGAAGAATTTAAACATAAGAATATTGAAAGAAATCATGACAACGTTACCATAAAACATTTAAATAACACTGTCACAATGCTTCATGTGTCTCAGTCAATCATAAACTCTTTCAACATTAGATGGAAACTAGATGGAATAAGAAGCTGACTGCCATTAGACAAGAAATTTCACATATAGATACATAACCAGGGAAAACCAGTGCTTCATTAAAACTATACAATAGGGATCTTAGCTCTACCAACGATACCAACAAAAATGGCAAAAATGCATACATATACTCAGACAGGCTCAGATTTCTGAGAAACAATCACATCTAGAGTTCAATGCTTGATATTGAGGAACTTCTCTGTCAAGTTGCACATGAAAACGTTGGGCATACTTCCCATGCAGTCTTCTGACGGACGCAATCTTTGGCAAAAAGGACTAATAGTCACCTCTACGCTTGTCTTTTCCTGGATTTCCATTTATGGAAGGAGATGATGTCTCACCCACCTTCCACATATGCATTAATTGCTTCATCGGGATCTGAAAGGCCTTGGTGAACTCTACACCTGGGAGTCATGGTAGAATATCGTTGTGTGTTTGTTTCTTCATTGGACTACTATAAGAGGACCTGCTGATGAGTGTGGATGGGGATATGATGGGGGAGGTGAAACATGAGATGACCATGTGGACACATATGACGGATGGAAGGTGACTGGGAGAGTGAGGGCAGTGAAAGGTGTATGTACTGCACTAAGATAGGTCAGAGGTGGAAGACATGGGGAAGGATGAGGTGGATGAATAGATACAGGTGTCGTGGGGAGAGAGGGATGAGAGGAAAAAGGGCAAGACACCTAGGAGAATGGGGGGGACAGGTGTGCGAGACACATGGCAAGAGGTGAGTGGCAGGCATATGGAANATGAGATGACCATGTGGACACATATGACGGATGGAAGGTGACTGGGAGAGTGAGGGCAGTGAAAGGTGTATGTACTGCACTAAGATAGGTCAGAGGTGGAAGACATGGGGAAGGATGAGGTGGATGAATAGATACAGGTGTCGGGGGGAGAGAGGGATGAGAGGAAAAAGGGCAAGACACCTAGGAGAATGGG
>SNQJ01S0011906.1:38898-51148 GCA_010110895.2 Picea sitchensis
TAAACTAATAAATTTTATTTATATGTTTAGACTATATATTAAAATTAAAATCCCCCTCCCGAAGGGTTACTCGACCTTTTTAATGCTATAACTTTGCCATACAGAGGCTTATTATCACCTGTGAATAGTCAAAATGACTGGGGTGAAGTCCATAATGCATCCATGGAATTCACCTTTGCAATTGCACCCCAAAATTTGAGTGGCATGTTCTAGAGCAACATCGACTCATTATTGGCCCAACAAACATGCACTAGAAGGAGGCCTAATTGGGGGCCTCCGAGGCCAAATTGGGTCGAGTGAGGAAAACCCATTTTAGCTACAAGTATGCAAGCCTGTAGAAGCCTGTCAATTCTGGTGTCCAGCCTAGAGTTTTTCCCCAATTACAAGTTTTTCCTTGATCAATCTCCTGACCAGCTCCTTCCCACATAAGGCTCTGAGGCCATATCTTACTCATCTAGAGTCAGATTTGCGCCAAAAGAAAGGAAGAAAAAAATTAGTGAACAAAGATACAACATGGGAAAAATAAAGGACATTTTTTTGGATGTTTGGTATAGGGGAAGAGCCTCTCAAGGTTTATAAATAGGGGGTCCCCTCACCGAAACAAGCCCAAATCGAAGCCATGCTTTGACCAACTCACAGGGAAACTTATAGGAAGCAAAGGGGGGGTATAATCAGTGGGAATTTCCTTACTTATAATGACCAAATCCCAAAGGCCCCTTTCCCTCCTAAGAAACTCAAAAATTTCCTCACACCTTGGAGCTTCATCCCAGTGAATCTGGCAGCCATGGATGCCCTGGAATAGTCCTAAATCACCTCACCTATAGATGAAAAACATGGAAGCAATCAAAGAGCCTTTGGGGTGGCACAAATCCCAAGGAAAATGGTTATGTGGCATCTTGATTTTGTCATTTTATGAAAAAATACTTTTTGTAATATGTAGGATAAGATCCCTTTTGGATAAGATACCTTTTTGATAGGATTACTTTTTGGTGAAAAGACAAAAGACTTTAGGGTTGGTCCACTTGTCACTTTTCCAAAAGTGACAAGTGTCTTGTGACCTAACCCTAAGCCTTCACCTCTCCTTTATAAATATGAGGTTTGGCATTGTAAAAAGAGGAGGATGAATATTGTAACAAAGATGTGATGAAATTTTCCAAGACTCTTTGTGTGTGTGATACTTGTTATATTTTAGTTGTTGGATGTGTCACTTGTTGGTTAAGGGTTGAGGGGTAGAAGTAAATGCTTTTTATGTTAGCTATCTCTAGGAGGTATTGGTTAGCTAGGTGTTTTTTGTTGCTTTCTTGGGTTTAACTTGCTTGCTTTCATTTTCTAACATCTTGGTTTGACTTGTTTGATGTGTTTTAGTGAAGATTTTATGAAGTGCTCATTTATTTTCAGCCTTAGCTAGTGGTTGGGAGTCTTAGGGCCCCTTAGGACAACCCTCAAATAGGCCCCTTAGTTGGTTGTTCATACTTGTTTTCTTTCTCTTTTCATTCATGTATATTTATGTTATGTTTTCCTACCATTAACCTTGTTGTCCCAAATAGGAAAATTGGTGATTTTGGTCAATTTCCCCCCACATGAAAACCATCTTAGCTCATTGTTATATACCTTTTATGTGAAAATTTATGTTACATTTAATTAATTTTTTCCATACATAAATACTAAATTTTTTTCCTAAGCAGTTGGAGATGACCTAAAGACCTGTTTGAGGCAAAGGGGCCACCGGGACAATGAAGAAAAAAATCCAATTGGATCGGTAAACCTACCCAATCAATGTCATATTCACTTTATATATCACTTTCACTCATTCCAAAATTTTTGGCACACGTAAAAATGTCGATATGCTTAGTGTGCGTAGATAACTTGAATAGTTTACTTGTGAATTTATGTTCATAAAATCTGATCTATACTTGCATAGATAATAATCACAATTTCTGAATTTCAAATACTAAAATTCAAATCCTCATACAAGAAATTAGTTGGAGCTTTCATGCACATGGCGGATTTGTCGCTCGCAAAGAGTGTCAACCCATTTCTTTGGGTTGAATGGTGTAATTGTTACTGGTAATTAGTTAATCTTCTCATATTTTTATTGTATAATTTTTCATTCACTAATCTATAGGTGGATTCCCCTAAAGGGGCCATACAAAAACAACAAGCTAAATACACACAAAAATCCACAAAATACTTGAAAACAATTCAGGGGTCGGCCCCATACACTCAAACCAAACTTATACTATTTAGCTACATACATATACATATTATTTAGCCATGACATATATGTCACCTACCTATTTACTTGTATTATGTATATAGTTTTAGATAGATTTCAAATTCAGTAACTAGGAAGCACGCTTGTGAAAGCAAGACGTGACCTCTCCACATGGATGGCCTGGTGTTTCATTTCAAGCAAATTCAATTTTGTAGGACACTAAGAGTCAAATCCAGGGAGTCTTCATTAGGAGACCCTCTAAAGTTTTCTAGTTAGTACAAGTCGAGTGGTGTTTCCTTAGTACCACACGGTCAAGGAGTTTATTATCTTAGCTTGGTTGGAATATTACTTTTCTTGGGTAAGCTCAACTAAAACTCCCTTTAGGGGGGTCATGGGCCTCTTCCTTTTTTCAGGTATCCTTCTTCCATCCAAGTGACTTTAAGAGCCCGAAAGTGCTAGTGATGAGAAGTGGATAATCCCTTCTTCTCTAAACTACATGGGGAACTCTTCAACCTAACCACCATGGTATGCTAGGAATACTCTTCTTATACTGGTTGGAAAAGCTCCAGGAATTTTTTTCTTGATTGAGATAGCCTTCAAAATAGTGTGGTGGCCAAGGCATGTGTAAAAAACTAAAACATTCACCCAAAAAATACTTTTAAATTCAACCTTTCGTCATTCCACCCTTCACCCACAAACCAAAAATTGAATTTGTGAATACTTTCCCATATATCATAGGTGTAATAGCTTGTAAAAAGGTCGTTCACCCCCTTTTACAGCCCCCTTTTTTATTTAATGGTCTTCTTCGATCACTTTGCGGGTCACCCCAGGGGATATCAAGCCATTATGGGCTTGCTTCCATGTCTTAAAAAGCTTCGAACAACTTGTTGTTCTAAATTTACAACCATTTAAAAGGACTTGGATGTATATTTTAAGCTCATGCTTCACCCTTGTTTTTCACTCTTTCACTTGAGGCATCCATTGGTTAATTGTTCAGGACATTGGTTTACCTCGGGGACCCATTCTGGGACATTTTCCAATGCTTTTTAAGGGAGTGAACATCTTGTTGTTATCTTTTTTAAGTTCACTGTCCAAAAAATCAATGAGATTATTTTCATTCTACTGTCCATATTTTTCACCCCCAGGCCATTTTGGCCATTCAGGAAGCTGAGGGAGGAGAACACCCAGGGTGGGTGGTCCTGAGAAAGACTTCTTGTAAATATTTCACCTCTCTTTTTTCCCCTTAATTAGCGCCTCAGGTGAAGGACCACCTGAGGTGTGAGTAGATTTTTCCTCGTGCCAAGCTATCAAAAAGGTTGTAACCCGATTCACATCTGGATAGGTCGGATCTATCCCAACGGACATATTTTTCTTATAACACATCCCTTTTTTTGGCGACCATACTAGGGAGCTTGCAAACCTCTTTAGATTTCATTGTATCCCAAGCTTATACTAGGAATTGGACCCAAATTCTTTGTGGTCCTTTTCCCACTTGTTAACAAAATTTTGTTGCAAGGTATTTCAGTAACCCTTTGGAATTTTCTTTCGTGCTTGTTATAGTTCAGTTTTCTTGCAGTTTCTGTTGTATCTGGGAGCCATAAATACCATCTAGTTTTCCTTTCCTTTTACCTTATCAGTTTCATATTCTACTTGTTTGAACTCACGTGGGAAGTTATAAATTTGTCATACCTTACCTTCCACTTTGAGAAGAATGAAAACAAAGCTTTGTTTATAGTTGGGTTAATCTGCATCATGTTAGAAAGAGTAGGATTGTTGGTGTGATACATCTCTTGTACTCAAGGTACTTACTTGAGCCCCTTGAATGCTGGCAGGGTGGAAGTATCCTAAGAAAATGGAAATAGTGTCCCCCAGGAATACAAGAAGTCAAAGTTCGTGAAAGAAAACAAGTAGTGAGACACCTACACTTGGGAAGCCAAGGAAAATCGTTATCTCTATCGTGAAATCTGAGTCACCCCCTTCCTCTTCTTCTATTCAAATCCCCTTACTAAAAAAATCTTTAATCAATACAACAACATTTACTAATCATTAGGTTGTTCCTCTCATCGTTCCAACAACTATTGTCGTTCCTCCCATAGTTTTTTCGATGGAAATGCCATGGAAACCTGGGACCCCTTTGAGTTTGACCAAAACCCTTCATGACATACCTGTGGATGCCCCAAACATGCTTCTTAAGTTCAGTGCCACTGGTACATTGAGTGTCGAAGAACATATAAAAAAATTCTATGATGCATTAGCACTTATGAACATAACAATTCTCGATGTCATATTTAGACTCTTTGTAATAACATTTGAGGGTGAAGCAATGAGATGGTATCAATTTCTTCCCAATGATAGTATCCCATATTGGGACACTATGATCCAAGAATTCAAGAAACATTTCCAAGGGGAGGATGATGTGGATTCACTACTTAGGGATTTCACAACCATCTCCATCCATGAGGGTGAGCAAATCCGAATTTTTAATCAACACTTTACCTCAACCTTGAATAGGATCCCAACTGCTTCCCAACCATTTGGGATCAATTTGTTTCATTATTACATGACCACTATGAATCTGAATGTAAATTATATATTGAAAGATAAATCAATACAAGCTTTAGACGCAACCAAGGCTAGCGCCCTGGAAATTGAAAGAAACATGGAGGAATCTGGTATGATTCACTTTCCTTTAGTGCATCCCCATTTTAATGAGAGGCCTAGGAATGAGGTACCTCGAAACGAGGGTCCTTGGTATGAACCTCCGCCTTCCCAAACTTAGAGGATTGAAGAAAGGGAAAGTTTGGAAACACTCAAGTTGTTAATGAACATGAACAACCAAATACTTTCCCTTAATCGAAAGGTGAATGACTTGCAATTTTCTACTCCTGTGAGGCCAAGACCTCCTTTCCCTCATACTGTTCCTCCTAGGAAACATGCTGTTGAAGTGGATTGGTGTCATTTTTTCCAAGACTTCCATGATCCCGAGTATTGCTACTCGTATACACGTCACATAGAATTTTATAAAACAGAAAAAGCCCCTCTACCTCCATTGAAAAGAAAGCTTGCTTCCGCTTCCCAAAACAACCAAGTTAACATGGAAGATTCTATTCCCTGTGATGATGATCCTCTTGCGTTCGGAATATTTTTTGTAGAAACTAGGAGTCAGGCCCCTAAAACCACTCCACAAGGAATAGAGGTGACCAAAACCGATCCTAAGGACAATAAAAAAGGTAAAATTCCCATGAATGGTAGATTACCCTCCCCTCCAAGGAAAAGGGTTTTGTGGACACCAAACAAGGTAAATTTTCCTAATAATCCACCACCCTACTTCCCAACACCAGTACCTTACAACATCGTTGAAGATCTAGTGAAGGTTCCCACCCACATGAAATTATTAGATGCTCTTAGAACACCTTCTCAGTTTGAAAATGTTTCATGTGTTCTACAAGCACCCCCTACTCCATGAATGGAACAAAGAGTTCCTCTTTCCAAAGAGTCATCTTCCCAAACTAAGGAAGCTTATGATGTTATTGATTTAGACCCTAGGGTTCCTCCTTTCTATATCTTAGTTTTAATTTTTGATTTTTTGCTCCATAATTGTGTCGCTGACACAGGAGTGAGCAACAATGTCATGGCCCTTAGAGTCATGATAATACTGGGTATTGAATGCACTTGCCCACGTAAATATCTATTAGCTTTGGATTCAAGGATTGTAGAAACCATTGGTTACATCAAGGACTTATCCATTACTTATGACCATGCTCCAGAGGTGACCATTCTCATAAACGTGATTGTAATAGATATACTTGGATCATATGGCATGCTTTTAGGGAGGGAGTGGTCCACGGAAGTAAAAAATGTTTGTTACTTCATGGAGGGCACCCACTTCACCTTTCCTCATAAGGGTGTTGAAGTTTTCATTAGAAGGGAACCAAAATACTGAGAGCAATTTGTACCTTCTTCCTACAATACAAAACATGTGTCTTTTCAATCTAAAAGTATGGGTACATATACTGTGTTATCTGAGGAAGATGCACATGTCCCTCCTTCTGAGTTGGAAGAAATGTTGTAAAGTATGGATTTTGATGGTGCTAAATCCAAGTATGGATATGGGGTTGGGGTTCTTTTGTGTGATTCCAAGGGAAAGGCAATCCCTTTCTATTTTTGATTAGAATTCCCTAGCACTAATAATATGGTTAAATATGAAGCGTTAGTTCAAGGCCTCCAAAAGTCCTTAGACTTAGGAATTCACCATTTGCTGGTAAGCGAGGATTCTGAATTGGTTGTGAATCAGGTTAGATATAAATATGAATTTCATAACCCACATCAAACAATACCACCGAAGGGATAAGGAAATTATTGAGAGGTTCTTATATTTCAACATTCAAGCCGTACTTAGGGCTGCAAACCACATATCCAATACATTGGACTTGGATAATTCTTTATTCACTTTGGATTTTGTAAGGTCTATCGAAGATATAAAGGTCCAAATTTTGCATAGACCCGCATTACCTGATAATGTTGACTCTTGGAAAGTTTTTGATACTGACGAACAAATCTATAGATTCCTTTAAAACAAGGAGGAATTCAAAGATTTACATATCAGCCATGAGTTGGAAGAGGAAACGGGGAACATAATCCAATTGAAGACAGATAAGATTCCCCCTAGTTTGTCCGTACTGGAATCCATGTTCGATTCCAATGATACTACTACTTCTGCACCTAGTATTGATAGAGAATCTATTAGGAAGGTGCGAGAAGCCATCCCTATTAACTTGGGAACTGAGAAAGATCCAAAACCAATCTATATAGGTTCACAATGTTCCCCTTCTGAGATCACTCAATTCATGGAACTCTTGATAGATTTCAAGGATGTTTTTTCTTGGTCCTATGAGGATCTCAAGGTTTTCAATATGCAAGAGATAGTCCATTCCATACCCATAATCCCTGATTCAAAACCTTACAGGTAGAGACAAAGAAAAAAAAACCCTGCTTTGGAACAAACGATTAATGATGAATTGGACAAGATGGAAGCATTCGAGGTCATATACCATGTCCATTACTCACAATGGGTATTTAATTTGGTTCCCATTAGGAAGAAAACTGGTGATATTCGTTTGTGTGTTTACTTTTGACATTTGAATAGGGTGTCCCTAAAAGACAACTATCCCATCCCACCAATGGAATATATCCTCCAACAAGTCTCTGGGTCTCAAATGATGTCCCTTTTAGATGGTTTCTTAGGTTACAATCAGATATCCCTCAAGCCTTCTGATAGTCACAAAACCACCTTCACTACTTATTGGGGCACATATGCATATAACAAGATGCCTTTTGTCTTGATTAATGCTGGGAACACCTTTCAACGTGCCATGACCATTGCTTTCAAAGGATTATTGGGTAAGATGATTGTTTTCTACTTTAACGATCTTACGGTCTTTTCCAAAGAACGAAGTAGTCATTTTGATCACCTCAGGCAGGTTCTTCTTAGATGTCATAAGTTTGGCATATCTTTAAATCCTAAAAAGACCATTTTCGGTGTTATGGAGGGAAAAATTTTGGGTCACATCATCTCTCAAGAAGGTGTCAAAGTTGATCCCGAGAGAGTGGTAGCAATAAAAAATATACCCTTACCTACTAATAAAAAAGAAATGCAATCTTTCTTTGGAAAGATAAACTTCCTGAGATGCTTCATTCCTGATTTTTCTCAAGTAGTCAAACCTCTAAATCATCTTATGAAGAAGGACATTCGGTTCAAATGGGACCCCCCTACCCGTTAGGATTTTGAATCCATTAAGCAATCCATTTCTTCTGCCCCTCTGTTAATCAATCCTAATCCCTCTAAAGACTTTTCCATGTACACTAATTCATTAGAGGAGACGATTTTTGCAATTCTATTGCAAAAGGATCATGAGGAAAATCTTAGGCTAATTACCTTTGTAAGAAAAAATTTGAAGACATGCCAACTGAACTATTCTACACTAGAGAAACATGGTTATTCTTTGTATAAATCCTTGGAGAAATTTCAACATTACATCCAAGGCCACAAAGTTCAGGTTTTTGTGCCTACGTCTCTCTTAGTCACTGCCTTGAATCAAACCAAATTGCATAGTAAGTGGTCGAAATGGATCATGTGCATGCAAGAGTATGACTTGGACATTAAATAGATGAAAACCATATGGGGGAGAGGGTTGGCTTAATTGCTAACCCAATCCCATCCCTCAGTCATAGCTGAACCACCTCAAGTAGATGACTTGATTTCTCTCGAAGAACTGGTTAACGAAACTGAGCTAGCCTCACAACCATGGTACAAACCTATCGTATATTTCCTAATCAATGATGTGTGCCCACCAAACATGGATACTAAATCCAAGCGAACACTTCATTTACAAGTTGTCCGGTATGTTTTACAAGACCAAATCCTTTATCGAAGAAACCTTCATGGGGTTTTGTCACGATGCTTGACTCCTAACCAAGCCCAAATGGCACTTCAAAAATGCCATTTCAGGGTTTGTGAAGGTCACTTTTCATCCAAAACCACTACAACAAAAGTTTTACATGTAGGTTACTTTTCGCCTTCACTCCACAAATATGCCCATTTACTAGTTCGAAAATGAGAAGCTTGCCAATGCTTCACTGGGAAGAAAAAGTTAGTTTCCTTGCCTCTTATGCCTATTGAAGTCCAAGTCCCTTTTGCGAGATGGGGCATGGAATTTATTGGGTTAGTTTCACTGCCTTCCAACACTGGTCATGTATTCATCTTAACAGCTACAGACTACTTTACAAAGTGGGATGAAGCAATCGCTCTTAGGAATGTTACGAGTCAACATGTGGTAGAATTCATTGAACATAACATGTTATCCCATTTTGGAACCCTTGCCGAGATATTAACTGATAATGGATCATCTTTCATGTCTGATTTCAAGCTCCACCTTGGTGTTACATATGCCATCCAAATTTTTTGATCTTCCAACTATTACCCCCAAGGTAATGGATTGGTTGAATCAACAAATAAAATATGATTCGGATCTTTAAGAGGATAGTCAAGGATAACAAGCATGATTGGAACACAAATATAAACTGTGCTTTATGGGTTGATCGTATAACCCCTAAGATAGAAACGGGTCAAATTCCTTACACTCTGGTGTATGGAGCCCCTTTTGTCATGCATGTTCACTTACAAATTTCAGCCTTGAGGTTGGCTATTGCTAAGGTAGAAGATGATTTCCAACCATTACAACATCGTTTAGAAACACTTGTCGAACTAGAATAGGTTAGAAATGACGCATTCCAACACCTCCAAAAGAATCAAAACATTGTTAAAAGTTCCTTCGATAAAAGATCCACAATGGTAAATTACAAAGTAGGAGATGATGTATTACTATGGGACAAATCACATGAGGCCCCATCCAAACATCACAAGTTTTATTCTTTATGGTTGGGTCCTTACACAATATACGAGGTATTAGGGACAACTAATTTCAGATTAAAAACCTTGGATGGCGAACCACTTCAATTCCCTGTGAATGGTCATCACCTAAAGGCCCCGTCATCTTGTACATAAGTCACCATTTGTTCTTTTTTTGTTTGTATGTATTCATTGTTGCTGATTTTCCTTCTTGTATTTATTTGATGTTGCCTTTTCATGTTTGTATATATCCCCTTAGTTTCATTCTTGAGCCTTTTTCCTGCTTGGTTTCAGTTTTGAGTCTTCTTCCTTGTTTGGTTTCAATTTTGGAGTATAATATCCTCTTTTATTTTTCCCTTGGTTTTGGTATTTTTCATTTTAATGTTGTAGGTTGTCTTCTTTTTTGTTTGCCTGGTGTTCAACGAGAAGGGAATTGTTCTTATTGTTGGATGGCTATTCGTGATCTCCTAGGATCCCTTTGATCATACTTGGAATTTTAGGAAACTTTGTATTAATGTCATATTAAATGTCAGTAAACCTGATTGTTATTTAATCAAAGTCAGTAGGGAAAGTCTAAGGAGGTAACATATCATTCTATGGTGAAGCTGAAAACCATGATGGCATGATGACTTACATAACTATGTGATTACAACTGTACTTTTCCTTACCACTTACAATCATATTTTTTCCAAGCAACAGTCATTTTTTCCTACAAAGTTCCAGTACTTGTGAGCGCTTGATATTTCAGAACCTACTGCGAAAGGTTTTTTATATTTCCTTACTCCCTTGTTTGACTGGTTTGCTTGCTAGTTTTCCTCCAGTGGGTTGTTGATTTCAAAAAATCCCCATTTGCTTGTTTGTATGTCGAGAATCAAAGGTATGCATGAGACTTTGTGTTGATCCAAGGTTCACCTTAAGCCTCGATTCTTGTAGTTAAACCATAATCTGGGTGAGGGACCCATGTCACTTGGGCCACATTGCTCAACAAAACCTCGGTCATTATTCCCATTTTTCTATGTTATGTGAATATCAGTATAAATTCAGATGTATATCTTTACTACAACACTTTCATTCTTATATTATCCCTAATGTGAAAAATGGTCCTTATACTACAGTTGAATTCCCCCCCTCACCCACATCGATCACTTTCAAAGTATAAATTTCCACCGATTATTCCCGCCTGCCACATGGGTGATCACATTGTTCTACATGCTTTGGAAGGATTTTCCCCTCCGACACCAAGAATTTTGACACAAAAATATACTCTAGGATAAACATGGTGTTTTACATAGTCATTTCTCCACAAACGTCCCTTGGTGCTATGGTTCCAGTCCAAGACAGTGGTGGAGGTCATAGTTACTATGGCCTCTGCCCTTGAAAGAGTATAATTTGGATACCTTAAGAGGGTTGTGAACCCTCCCACATCATTTCTTCCTCATGTCAAGACTGTTCAGTTTAGGTTTTATGATTTAAGCATGTAGTTTACAAGAATTTTAATGTTGGTCCCCTTAGCTTGTGACTAGGCGGGTCCCTTGGGGACGGGGTCCTTTTGCAAAGGTTAAGATTAAATCTAGTCACAATTTGGGAAATACAATGATTCCATGTTGTAGGGATCAGGACAATATTTCCAACGTGCTATCATGATCCCGATTCCGAGTCCGTATGACCCCGTACGGAGGACGCAAAGTTAGTATCACCCGAATGGCCAAAACCAATAGATGTGACTTCCTAGTATGATTTTGTTTATATTATTATTTAAAAAGGAAAATAAAACCCATAAATGGTGTAGGGAAGTGCGATACATTTCCAATGGTATATCTCGTGCTTGGTTTTGACCCCCAGTTGGTAAGAAGGAGCTTTCACAATTTCATGACCAATTTCGGACACCAAATTGGTTGCAGTGCTTCATGGTTTAAAAAGTGTTGGTAAAGAGTTTTAAATCATGGATTAAATGATTTCATGTTGTAATAGACTCAGATACCTTTCCAAAGGAGCATCATTTTCCTCATTCTGAACTCAGATGGTCTGTTTAGAGATGTCACAAGTTGGTCAATTATTTCGGGCAAAGGGGGACAACCAACTCACATGGTAGGGCTTCCTGATGGCTAAAACAACCATTAATGCCCCCATCACACAAATCTATGGCCACATCATCGAATTAATCATCGATACCTTTTCAACGGTACCTCATTTTCCTCGATTGGATATTGTATGGCAATTTGGCACCTTTCACAAGATTGGGTGTCATGTGGGCCCACCAGCAAGTCAGGGATTTTGGGGCCAACAACTATTTTGAGATGAAATTGAGGGTTGATATGGAATTATTTCAGATTGGTGATGGCATATTATCGACAGGCCTATCGAGACCTTTCCAATGACATGATCTACGTCCAATTCCAACTCTATCTCACTTGGCAACATTTTGGGGCAAAGTCAACAACAACAAGGTCAAATTCAAAGACAAATTCAAAGTCAAACTTTGACTAGCACAGTTTTCAAGGAATATTAAAAAATAATTGGAAAAATTTATAAAAAAACTTCAGAAATTATGGAAAATGGAGGAGAAGACACGCAGCCTCCTCATACAATTTTTGGGAAATTAGTTTTTTTTTTTTTAATTGGAAAAT